>JAJPUD010011808.1:0-10949 GCA_023553655.1 Myrmecobius fasciatus
GCTATTTAAATAATTTATTTCCTCTTCTGTTAACCTGGGCAATCTATGTTTTTGTAGATATTCCTCCATTTCATTTAGATTATCAAATTTTTTAGCATAAAGTTGGGCAAAGAAACTCCTAATTATTACTCTAATTTCCTCTTCATTGGAGGAAAGTTCTTCCTTATCATTTTGGAGACTAACAATTTGATTTTCCTCTTTCCTTTTTCTGATCAAATTAACTAAAGGCTTATCTATTTTGTTGGTTTTTTCATAAAACCAACTCTTAGTTTTATTTATTAATTCAATTGTTTTCTTATTTTCAATTTTATTAATCTCCCCTTTTATTTTCAGAATTTCCAATTTGGTATTCAATTGAGGGTTTTTAATTTGCTCTTTTTCTAGTTTTTTTTTTTAATTGTAACCCTAATTCATTGATCTTCTCTTTCTCTATTTTATGCAAATAAGCATATAGAGATATAAGTTACCCCTTATAACCGCTTTGGCCGTATCCCACAAATTTTGGTATGTTGTCTCATTATTGTCGTTCTCCTGGATGAAATTATTGATTGTGTCTATAATTTGCTCTTCCATCCATTCATTCTTCATGATTGGATTATTTAATTTCCAATTAACTTTTGGTCTACTTTCTCCTGGCCTTATATTACATGTGAGTTTTATTGCATCATGATCTGAAAAGGATGCATTTACTATTTCTGCTTTTCTGCATTTGATTTTGAGGTTTTTATGCCCTAACACATGATCAATTTTCATATAAGTTCCTTGAATCCCTGATAAAAAAGTATACTCCCTTCTATATCCATTCAATTTCCTTCAGAGATCTGTCATACCTTACTTTTCTAACATTTTGTTTACCTCCCTAACTTCTGTCTTATTTATTTTGTGGTTTGATTTATCTAATTCTGAGAGAGCAAGGTTGAGATCCCCCACTAGTATAGTTGTACTGTCTATCTCCTTGCATCTCTGTTAGTTTCTCCTCTAGGAATTTGGATGCTATACCACTTGGTGCATATATGTTTAGTATTGATACCTCTTCATTGTCTATGGTACTCTTTAGTAAAATATAGTTTCCTTCCTTATCTCTTTTAATTAGATCTATTTTTGCTTTTACTTGATCTGAGATAAGGATTGCTACACCTGCTTTTTTTTTGTTCACTTGAAGCATAAAAGATTCTGCTCCAGCCCTTTACCTTCACTCTGTATATATCTCTATGTTTTAGATGTGTTTCTTGTAAACAACATATTGTAGGATTCTGGCTTTTAATCCAGTCTGCTATCCATTTCCATTTTATGGGAGAGTTCATCCCATTCACATTCACAGTTAAAATGACTATATCTATATTTCCTGCCATCTTATTTACCCGAAGTTATATTTTTCTCTTCCCTTTCCCCTTACTCCCTCCCCTTCTCCCCAGTATTTTGTTTTTGATGACCACCTCCCTCTAACAGTCCTCCCCCCTTTAAAACCCTCCCTCTTTTTATACCTTTCCCCTAAACCTTCTATTATTTTATCCCTTTCTTTTCTTCCTTTCCCTCCTACTTCCCTATAGAGGGCCAAGTTTTTCCCTGAAATCAAATGCTTTTGATATACTCTTTTAGAGCCCAATCTAATGAGAGTAAGAATACTCATCACCCTCCCTTTTTTCCCTCAATTATATTAGTTTTTTTTTTTGCTAAGGCAATTGGGGTTAAGTGACTTGCCCAGGGTCACACAGCTGTTACGTGTCTGAGACCAGATTTGAACTCAGGTCCTCCTGACTTCAGGGCTGGTGCTCTATCCACTGTGCCACCTAGCTGCCCTATATTAGATTTTCTATGTCTCTTCATGAGACTTTGCCTTATTTTACCTCCTTTTTATTTTTACTTTATTTTACCTCCTTTCCCCTCCCCCCCTTTTTTTACAGTATGATATACTTTCCACCTCTAATTTCTTTTACGTTATTGTCAAAGTAAAATCAAATTATACCCCCATTCTTTAAGGATACTCCTAGTAGAGATATAGTTCTCGAGAGTTCTTTCCTTTTTACCTTTTTATGCTTCTCTAGAGTTCTGTGTTTGGAGGTCAAATTTTTTGTTCAGATCTGGTCTTTTCATTAGAAATAGGTGAAATTCTTCTGTATCATTGAATGACCATCTTCTTCCCTGGAAGATAATGCTCATTCTAGCTGGATAGCTTATTCTTGCCTGTAATCCAAATTCTTTTGCCTTTCAGAATATCTGATTCCAAGCCCTTCGATCCTTGAATGTGGAAGCTGACAGATCCTGTATAATTCTAATGACAGTTCCACAGTATCTGAACTGTTTTTTTCTAGCAGCTTGTAATATCTTTTCCTTGGTTCGATAGTCCTGAAATTTGGCCACGATATTCCTTGGGGTTTTAATTTTGGATGCTCTCTCAGGAGGTGATCAGTGAATTCTTTCAATGCCAACTTTGCCTTCTGTTTCTAAAACATCAGGGCAATTCTCTTTCATGATTTCCTGGAAGATAGCATCATGGTTCTTTTTTTCATCATGACTTTCAGGGAGTCAAATAATCCTTAGATTGTCTCTCCTGGATCTGTTTTCCAAGTCAGTTGTTTTTCCTAGGAGATATTTCATATTTTCTTCTATTTTTTCATTTTTTTTGTTTTTGTTTGATTCTTGAAGTCTGATTGAGTCGTTCATTTCAATTTGTTCAATTTTAATTTTTAAGGTATTATTTCCTTCAGCTATCTTTTTTAGCTCCTTTTGTAACTGGCCAATTGAATTTTTTGATTCATTGCATTCTTTTTCCATTTTGCCAATTTTAATTTTCAGTGAATTGTTGTCTTTTTCCAATTCACTAATTTTATTTTTCAGTGAATTGTTGTCTTTTACCAATTCACTATTTTTATTTTCTTTTGATTTGGTAACGTTTTCCAATTCACCAATTTTGTTTTTCAGTGAATTGTTGTCTTTTTCTAATTCACTAATTTTGTTTTTCAGTGAATTGTTGTCTTTTTCCAATTCACTAATTTTGTTTTTCAGTGAATTGTTGTCTTTTTCCAATTCACTAATTTTGTTTTTCCGTGAATTGTTGTCTTTTTCCAATTCACCAGACTTATTTTCCAGTTTTTCACATCTCTGTTGCAGGGTGATATTTCCTTTTTGCACTGCTCTCAGTTTATTTCCCCAGTCTTCTTTTAGCTCTCTTTTGAGACTCTTTATGCAATCTTCCAGGTAAGTCTTCTGAAAGGGAGACCAGCTTAAGTCCTCCCCTGTGGCTTTATCTGGGATGGTTTTCAGAATCTCAGGATCTGGGGACTTCTCTAGTTTCTCTGTGTAAAAGCTGTCTAAGGTGAGAGCTCTCTTTTTCTTGCTCATGATTTTCAGCAGAGGTATCAGTCACCAGCAGGGAATTCTGCAGCAGCAGCAGCAGCAGCAGCAGCAGGAGCAGCCGCAGCAGCAGGAGCAGCAGGGATTTCAATTTGCCCGGGGGCAATTTGCGGAGTTGACTTCTGGTCTGGGGCTGATCTGGCTAGATCTGCACTAGGACCACACTTTCAGCTGCTCTCAATCCACCCTTTATCAAAGGCAGATCTGCCAAAGCACCTGCCCGCTAGCAGAGCAAAGTGGCCCAAGGGTCTCCCAGGGACTTCCTGGCAGCCTGGTCCTTCCCAGCCCCGGACTTGCACCCAGGCTATGCACTAGCGTCTGAACACTGGGAGCTGCTCGATCCCCTGCCTGTCTAAAACTGACCTCAGAAGTTCTTTCAAAGTAGATATTTGACAGAAGTGCATTGTAGTCCAAGTGTTTGGTGACGCCCTCACTCCAAAACCAGTTCGGAGGCTCGATTTGTCTGGGTTTGAGGGAAGGTCTCAGGAGCTCACAGAGGACTCTGTCTGCAGTTTGCCATCTTGCCTCCACCCCTCAATTTTTACTTTTTTTACAGGAATTTAAAGCAAAATATATGTTGGGCAATTTTTTGTTTTAAAACAAATTAGATTTTTTAATTTAAAATTTTTAAATACTAAATATTTTTGTTTTTTATTTCAGTTCATCCCCTATATTCTTGCTTTAGATTGTTGAATGTATTAACTCATATTTAGGATTATAATTTTTAGATATGTGTGTTGGTGTTTTTCACTACTCTCTTACATTTCACTTACATTTACTCTATCCTGGTCTCTTCCACTCTAAGGTTGCTCTCTTTCATTTTCCTACCCAAACCTTAATTGCTTGAATTTAGTTTACTTTCATTGTTATTTATCTCGTTTTTATTTCACCTTTCCATTTCTCAGCTTAGAATGACTCTTGCATCTAAACCTCTTCATTCTTTCCACTCCTTCACATCCACAAACCTCATTTCATCTACCTTCTTAATTTCAATAACATTAATTTTCAATGTTCCTTTTCAGGGCATATTGTTTTGACTTGATCCTATTTCTTGATCTTTTGTGCATTCTTGGATATTTTATTATATATACCTAGAATTGTTAGTTCTCAATGGAAGCAACAGTATATGACAAGAAGTTAGTTTTGTTGTTGTGGTTGCTGTTTCCTCGCCCACCCCCCAAAAGCTTAGTTGCTAAAGTTATATAGAATTAGCATAACTGAGCAGAAGCCTTATAATTGACTCACTTCACCTTCTTTCCTGAAGTAGATCTGTTTCCTCCATTGAAGAATAAAACAGTGCCTTTGTGGGTTGTAGAGAGGCATTGGTTATGACAATCAGAGGCAAAAGTGATTGCCTTTTTTTTTAATTTTGCTTTTATTTATTTTTTTCCATGAAGAATTAATTTGAGGGGAATTCTTTACATTTGTTGTTGTTATTGCTGTATTTGCTTATTCTGTATTTTTAATTCTTATTTGTTTGGTGTGATGTAGTTAGATTACCTTTCATTCCACTATCTTTTTCATTATCTCCCCTCCTTTTCACCTCTACTTTGTATGATTTCCTTTAAGGGGTTCAATAGCAAAACTGAGCCACTAATCTCCTACACCTAAAATTCATACCCTCCTCATTTCATCTTCCCTGAAGCCCTGTCTTCCTTCAAGATTCATATATTACTGCTCTATGAAACATTCCCAGAACCTCAGGTTTCAATTCTTGTTTTGTCCACAAATTATATTTGTTTTTGTGTATGTTTCATCTTGAATAAAATATATGTTCCTTGATGATAGTGGCTGATCATTGTTGTTTCTGAGTCCCATCCCCAAAATCTTGAATATGAATTTAACATGTCAGATAATAAACATTTCTAATTTTATTGCATTGAATTCATGTTTATGTATAGGTTTTATTTCCTATTCTCTGAGGTCTATTCCAATGCTAAGATTTCATTGTTTGATTTCAAATATATTAATCTTGTTTTCCCTTTAAATTTTAAACACTTTGATGCTAAGGACAATGTCTTGAACCCTCTCACTATACTATGTTAAACTAGCACAATACTAGGTATTGAGCAAGAAAAAGCAACATCAAGAGTGTCTAAACAATTGTGAAACTTTGCAAATCTCTTGACACTATTTCCTTTTATAAACACGAGTATTCCTAGACTACACTCTTTAAATACAGTTAAGCAAAAGCTGTTATTTTTATCTATGACTGATAGAGCTGGATGAAAAAATGTGAGATTACCAGTATTTTCATAAGTGAATTATTTCATACAAAGACATTAAATTTCTCCAGCTTCTAATTCAGATAATTTCCTTTATTTAATTAGCAGTAAAAAGAAACTCATGAGAAGATGGTTTGGAAAACAAAAATAGACAGGGAGAAAGACAAGCCATACAATTTTCATTTAACTCAAGACTTCAATTGTGTATTTATCATTCAACAACTTTGTAGAATTAAAGGTTTATAGATGGGACTTTAGAGTTTTATCCAGTCTAGCTCTGCCAACCCTGAAAACTTGTGGTCCTTAGACGTTTAAATACTTGCCAAAGGTAAGACAGGAAGAAGAAAATAGTATTACAATTTTCTTTTTCTGCTTCAAGTTTATTATTACTTCCACTATTCTATGTTGCCATAAATATTAACACTAGCTTGCATTAATTAATAATCATCCAGAAAAACAGGGGCTACATAAGTACCTACTCCCCAGGATTCTGGTCCTCAAAAAGTCTATTCATTATTCAGGCTCTGTGAAAAAAATTCTTTATCTTCCTTTAAAATCTATGCTAGAGTTAATTCTATTTTCCTGAACTCTATATTTTAGTAACATTCTATGTGTTTTTCCTCAGATGGACCTCGAAGTTAAGACATAGTCAAGAAGATGAATGACAGTGATAGAGTGAGATTCATCACATCTCTTTCACTATCATTATTTATTGGCAAATATTTTGGTGGCAATCTTTGAAGCAGTTTATTTAGTGGGGGTGTTTGTTATTTGTTTACAAAATCCTACATACATCTTGGTAAACAGAAACAGTTGTGTTCCTGAATGGAGAATCAAGTGCTGCTGAATGAAAAGTCTTAAATTACAACAAAATACTTGTTACAGTACAGCTAATCCCCCCATTTGAAGTCTGTCATTTCCCTAATGCACACTCATAAACCACATTAAAATTGAACTTATGTTCCAAATGAGAAACTGTAGGTGTACACATGTATTTCTGGCACTTGGTGCCTTCCGTTCTGGGTGAGAACACCCACCCAAGTAGCAGATGCATCTGGGCAGAACTCAACTTCTCTCTTTTTTTTTCTTTTCATGTAAATTACTTATGTAAATGGGATACAACTTTTCTGCATTTCTCTAAGAAGACCTACATAAACATTCCCCAACTCAAAGTGCTTGCTTATTTAGCTATCTTGTTCTTGTATTGACCTTATAAAGGTAACTATTTTCTGAGCCAAACATTACAATATGGATTGATCAAGGATATTCCTTTTGATAAACCTTATGAAAAACTATATTTCTTTTTCTTTATATTAGATTATGTTTTGGTACATTTGGAAGAGATAGTCACAAGGTTCCTGGATATTTCAAACTTTGTCATTTCTTATAGATTTTTTTCTTTCCTTCACAAAACAAGGACTTGAAATGCAATTCATTTCTCAGTACAAGTTCATTTCTCAATCTTCTCTTATATTCATAGGAGGTAAAAGAGGAGAGACATGGGAAAATTTTAGATGATTTTGAAACAAAACATCCTATGAATTTTTTTATTTTTTTATTATTTTTTTCTTTCTTTATTAAAGCTTTTTATTTGCAAAGCATATGTATGGGTAATTCTTCAACAATGACCCTTACAAAGCTTTCTGTTACAAATTTTTCTCCCTTACTCCCCACCCTTCCCCCAGATGGCAGGAAATCCACTACATGTTAATTATGTTAAAATACTTGACAAATCGAATATATGTAAACATATACACATACAATATATGTATACATATACAACTTATTGTTGTGCAAGAAAAATCTTATCTATAAGAAAAAAAATCAGAGAAAGGAAACACAATGCAAGCCAACATTGATAGAGAACATGAAAATGTTATGTTGTGGTCCACATTTCATATCCCTCTCTCTGGGTGTATATGGCTTTCTTCAATGAACAATTGGAAATGGTTTGAAACATTTCATTGTTGAAGAGAGCCATGTCCATCAGAATCGATTATAATATAGTATTATTATTGCTATATTTAATGATATCTTGGTTCTGTTCATATCGCTCAGCATCAGTTAATGCAAGTCTCTCCAGGCCTCTCTGAAATCATCCTGCTGGTCATTTCTTATAGAACAATAATATTCCATAACATTAATATACCATAATTTATTCAGCCATTCTCCAATTGATGGGCATCCATTCAGTTTCCAGTTTCTAGCCACTACAAAAAAGGGCAGAATCACTACATCATAATTTAGAGCTTGAAGTGACCTTAGTGACCATTTTATAGAGGAAACAAAATGAAAGAGATGAAATAACTTGCCCAAAGTCAAACAGTGTGCCCTACCAATTTTCGTAGGACTAGATTATGATTTATTTATAGAAATTTGACATATATTAATTTGAAAGAAAAATAAAGACAGGAAGGAAGGAGGAAAAGAAGGAAGGAAGGAAGGAAAGAAAGAAGGAAGGAAGGAACATTTCTTATTAACAATCTACTGTGTTAAATCTTTACAAATATCTAATTTAATCTTCATAATGACTCCACATTCTGTATTTAGTAATTCACTATTATTATTACTTCCATTTTATAATTGAGGAAACTGAGGTAGACAAAAGTTAAAGATTTGCCTAAGATCACATGACTAGTAATTTGCTGAAGCTGATTTTGAACTCAAGTCTTTCTGACACCAGGTTCAGAGCTCTATCTACTGTGCCACCAAGTTAGCAGAAGATGTTGGTTTTAAAATTATTTTTCTTTGTGATTTTTTTTCTTTTCCCTTCTCCCTTCTCCATTTAAATCTCTGCCATATAGTAGGAGTTTTAGTTTCCAAAAAATAATCTAAAATTCATTTGTCTCATGTTTCAACATCAAAAATTATTTATGTCTCGATTGGCAAAATAGAGAAAGGGACAACTGTTCAATGAAGGGATCATCTGTCCCCAAGAAAGACAGAGAATCTTTTTTGACCCTAGATGCATGGATTTGTTTCATAAAGTGCCTATCGAAAGAAACAATTTGCTAATATAAATAATTTTTCATTGAAATTAGTAATGAAACAAAGAGAGTATTATTTTTATACTGGCTCTCATCATTCACAATTAGGGGGAATTTTTTTTGTTTGTTTTAAACCTTAAATTAGTTTGAAGATATGCATACATATGTATATATATATATATCTACAAGTGGCTATCTCCTCAGAACCTTATTCTTTTTTATATTTGCTACTATATCTACCTTTGTCACATTAATTATAGAGATATTGTATGAAAAATTTGTAAAAACAACAATTCCACAAAAATTCCTGACACATTTTTGACTAAGCAATGTTAACTCAAACAAATTGTATGAAGAAATAGCCACAAAGCATCTGCTTTATATTCATCAGTAGAATGTTCCCAACTATAAAAGCTCATTAAAGAAAGCCTGAGCTTATTCCATGACATCCATCTCAGAAAGGAAAGTAAGGTTTCTTGAAAGTAATCTCTTTTAAAAAAGAAAGATACAAGTGCAAAATCATATATCTTCATGATGCCTATTTTTAGGAGAAAAAAAAATTTCTAGTTTCTGAGGAGGTGTATATGCACATGTATATTTGCAGAAATGGGAACCCTAAGGTTTGGGCATAAAGACTTATTTTTATAGTGAAATGTTCCTCAGTCTCATGAGTCCTAGGGTGTTTTTTTTTTTTTTTAAGAGGAGGATTCTTGAGAAATGCACATAATTCTGTTTTACTTTATTTTTTCTTTCTTTTCTTTTCATTTTTAGTATTTCTTTTTCCATCAGTTGCATGAAAAAACAAATTTTACCATTTTTTTTAAACTTTGAATTTTAAAACATTTTTTTTTAATTTTGAATTCCAGATTCTCTTCCTTCTGCCCTCCCCATTCCAGGCCCAATGATATTGGTTATATATGTGTAATCATGAAAAACATTTCTATAATTTTCATGTTCTGAAAGAAAACAGAAAAAAACCTTTAAGAAAAATAAAGTTTAAAAAGTATGTTTCAATCTGTATTGAGACATTATCAGATCTTTTTCTGGAAATGGCAACATTTTTCATCATAAGTCTTTTAGAGTTATCTTGGATCATTGTATTGCTAGGAATAGATAAATCATACACAACTGATCATCTTATTGTTATTTTGTACATAGTACATTTCACTTTGCATTAGCTTATGGAAGTCTTTTCTGGCTTACTTTAAGAGTGAATTTCTTCTTCTATGTAAGAACATTTTGACTGTGATAAGATGACAAAGGCTCATGCATTTATTCTCCCTCCTTCCAATCTAAGAATTTTGTTATGTCTTTTGCTCTATCTATTTTTCTCCCTTAAACGATACTTTCCTTTAAAAAGAAAATGTACGGGGGCGGAGCCAAGATGGCGGAGTGAAAAGGTGACTTTCTGCCTCTCCTCCAATCTTCTCTCAAATCAACAATAAAATAAGTCTCTGAACTGATCTTCAAGTCAACGAACTCAGAAATATTTGGGCACGGCTCTCTGGAGAACTTCATATCAGGTTAGTCGGACTAGGACAGAGAGATAAATAGACGACCCCTGTGCAGGCCGGAAGTAAGGGTGGGACTCAGCTCAGCTCAGCGTGGAAGAAATTCCAAACTCCAAACTCCAAATTCCAAACACCTGGAGTTTATCTGAGGCACTCGGGACACTCTGCCCTGATTGGGGTCAGGTGTTCTGGAAGACTTGCCTTGTTTAAGGAGTAATTCGGACTTAGTCCTAGCCCCCACGGCCCAACACCTTAAGTCAACTCGCCGAAGTGCCCCAGGGCAAAGCGTCTTCAGCCGAGGTTTTTTTTTTTTTTTTTCCCCTACCTTAAAGAGATATCCACTCTGTCTAAAAAAAAAAAAAATGATGAAGAAGCAAAAGAGAGCTCTCACCATAGACAGCTTTTTTCAATGCAAAGAAACGACCTCAGATACAGAGGTTTCTTTAGACAAAAATCCAGAAAAGAACAGCAAGGACCATCACTGGTCCCCGTTTCAAAAGGCCTTTCTGGAAGACTGCATAAAGAACCTCAAAAGAGAGTTGGAGGATAAATGGGAAAATAAACTGAAATCAGTGCAAGAAGGATACAGTATCTTGCAAGAAGGATATGATGCTCTGCAAAAGAGATATGAAAAAGACACCAATTTATTAAAAAATAAAATTAGTGAAGTGGAAAAAGAGTGCAGTGAACAAATTGGCCAGTTACAAAAGGAACTTAAAAAGGTAACTGAAGAAAACAACACTTTAAAAATAAGAATTGAACAAATGCAAGTGAATGACTCACTAAGACTTGAAGAATCAGTCAAACAAAAACAAAAAAAATGAAAAATTAGAAGAAAATATGAAATATCTCCTAGGAAAAACAACTGACTT
>JAJPUD010011808.1:20949-51689 GCA_023553655.1 Myrmecobius fasciatus
TTAGCAATGAGATTACAGAAAGTCATCCCCAGGATAGTACACTATGACCAAGTAGGATTTATACCAGGGATACAGGGCTGGTTCAATATTAGGAAAACTATCAGCATAATTAATTATATTAATAACCAAATTAACAAAAAACATATGATTATCTCAATAGATGCAGAAAAAGCCTTTGACAAAATCCAACACCCATTCCTATTAAAAACACTAGAGAGTATAGGAATAAATGGGCTTTTCCTTAAAACGATCAGTAGCATCTATTTAAAACCATCAGCAAGCATCATATGTAATGGAGACAAACTAAAACCATTCCCAATAAGATCAGGAGGGAAACAAGGCTGCCCACTGTCACCATTACTATTTAATCTTGTATTAGAAATGTTAGCTTTAGCAATAAGAGAAGAAAAAGAGATAAAAGGAATCAGAGTAGGTAATGAAGAAACCAAATTATCACTCTTTGCAGATGACATGATGGTATACTTAGAGAACCCTAGAGATACAACTAAAAAATTACTAGAAACAATTTACAACTTTGGCAAAGTTGTAGGATTCAAAATTAATCCACATAAATCATCAGCATTTTTATATATTACCAACAAAGTTCAGCAGCAGGAGATACAAAAAGAAATTCCATTCCAAATAGCAGATGATAGGATAAAATATTTGGGAATCTATCTGCCAAGGAAAAGTCAGAAACTATATGAACTAAATTACAAAACACTTTCCACACAAATAAAATCAGACCTAATCAATTGGAAAAATATTAAGTGATTATGGGTAGGCAGAGCAAACATAATAAAAATGACAATACTACCCAAACTAATCTACTTATTTAGTGCCATACCAATCAAACTCCCAAGAAATTATTTTACAGATCTAGAAAAAATAGTAGCAAAGTTCATTTGGAAGAACAAAAGGTCAAGGATTTCAAGGGGATTAATGAAAAAAAAGGCAGATGAAGGTGGCCTTGCTATACCAGATCTAAAACTATATTATAAAGCAGCGGTCATCAAAACCGTTTGGTACTGGATAAGAAATAGAGCAGTGGATCAGTGGCACAGGATAGGTTATCAGGACAACCTAGGCATTAACCTTAACAATCTAGTGTTCGATAAACCCAAAGACCACAGCTTTTGGGATAAATACTCTCTATTTGGCAAAAACTGCTGGGAAAATTGGAAACTAGTGTGGAAGAAATTAGGGCTTGACCCATACCTAACACCACATACCAAGATAAGATCTAAATGGGTTCGTGATCTAGATATAAAGAGGGACTTTGTAAGCAAGTTAGAGGAACGTAATATAGTTTATCTCTCAGACCTGTGGAGGTGGAACAAATTTATGTCCAAAGAAGACTTGGAACTCCTAATTGAACACCAGATGGATAATTTTGATTATATTAAGTTAAAAAGTTTCCGTACAAACAAAACAAATGCAGACAAGATTAGGAGGGAAGCATCTAATTGGGAAATCATCTTTACATTTAATGGATCTGATAAAGGCCTCATTTCTAAAATATATAGAGAATTGTCTCATATATATAAGAATTCAAGCCACTCTTCAATAGATAAGTGGTCAAGGGATATGAACAGACAATTTTCAGATGATGAAATTAAAACCATCTCTAGTCATATGAAAAGTTGCTCCAAATCACTATTGATCAGAGAAATGCAAATTAAGACAACTCTGAGATACCACTACACACCTGTCAGATTGGCTAAAATGACAGGAAAAGATAACGATGAATGTTGGAGGGGATGTGGGAGGGCTGGGACACTAATACATTGTTGGTGGAACTGTGAACGGATCCAACCATTCTGGAGAGCAATTTGGAGCTATGCTTAAAAAGTTGTCAAACTGTGCATACCCTTTGACCCAGCAGTGTTTCTACTGGGCCTATATCCCAAAGAGATCTTAGAGGAGGGAAAGGGACCCACATGTGCAAGAATGTTTGTGGCAGCCCTTTTTGTAGTGGCTAGAAACTGGAAACTGAAGGGATGCCCATCAATTGGAGAGTGGCTGAATAAATTATGGTATATGAATGTTATGGAATATTATTGTTCTGTAAGAAACGACCAGCAGGACGATTTCAGAGAGGCCTGGAGAGACTTGCATGAACTGATGCTGAGTGAAACGAGCAGAACCAGGAGATCATCATGCACAGCAACAACAGTATTACATGATGATCAGTTCTGATGGACATGGCTCTCTGCAATAAAGAGTTGTCTCAAACCAGTTCCAGTTGTTCACTGAAGAAAACCATATACACCCAGAAAGAGGGACATGAAATATGGACCACAACGTAACATTTTCATGATCTCTATTGACATTTGCTTGCATTGTGTTGCCTTTCTCTGATTCTTGTTTTTTCTTGTAGATAGGATTTTTCTTGCATAACTTCTCAAGCATTTCAAGATTATTAACATGTAGTGGACTTCCTGCCATCTAGTGGAGGGGAGGGGACTGGGGGTAAAATTTGTATTGGAAAGCTTTGTAAAGATCAAGGTTGGGGAACTACCCATACATATGTTATACAAATAAAAAGCTTAAAAAAAGGTTATAATTGTTAAAAGAAAAAAAAAAGAAATTAAGTATATGTTGAGTATTATAATCTTCTAAAGTTGGGTTTCCCTTTCTGGTAGCTGTTACAAAAATAATTTCTGTAAATCACTCTATTGTCTCTCACTTTTGAAGCATCAGTGGACCTGATTTGATTTGAAAATATAGGCTTTGCTAATTAAATTGTTATATTCAAAAAATAAATAAATCAAAAGAAAATCTAGAGGGATTCTTGTGATTGCTCTTGTTTTCCACTTTAAATGTGCTTCCCGTACTTCTGTCCTTCATCTTGTTGTTTAAGCTATGCTTTGTTCTTTGCCTGCTGTACTATATTTGCACTTCTAACCCTCCTTTTCTTTGCTTCCCTTGGAAGTAAACACCTTGTGGGGCTTGGGGAAAAATTACCTAATTTCAAAGAATCTGTGGCCTTTGATAACATGGTTTAAAGAAACCCATAACTTAGACCACATTCTCCGTGATCTCCAGTAACTCCTTTGTGCATGGTGCCCTTCTTAATGACTTCTTCCCTTTTGTTTTCCAGAACTTCAGTAAAGTGAGTCTATTATTCACGGTCTTTTTCTTAGCTGTAACTGGTTTTCAGTGCAGCTCTGAACTTGACCTGACAAGGCAAGTTTAGTGATCTCATGTCCTTCATAGAAATTCTTCGCTTCACAGAAAAATAACTAGACGTGTCTTGAAATCTGTATATGATTAATTAAGTCATGGTTAACACTATTAATCATAGCTTTAAGACTGGTACCTCCTAATGGACACATTTTTAATTTGTTCAATTGTTTGACCCTTTGGATCCTGAAGAATGCTACTTCTAGCAATTTCTTTGGTATTAGCAAACCCCAAACCCCCAAAACCATCAGACCTTCTTTAATAGCACTATGTGCTTTTAGAAAAGAAATGTTTATGGATTAATGTACTTGCAGTCTTCATATTGTCTCAGCAATTTCTATCATCAAACAGGAATCATTTTTTTCTTCTCAGATTAAGTTAGAAATTGGTTAAAAAGTGATTATATATTCTACTGAGTAATTCTGTTTGATTTTTTATCTTTCTTTGTATTATATCATTGATGCAAGTGTATCTTATAGGTATTTATACAAAACCAATGTTGCAGAACTAAAGGAAGCCAGAGAATATAGAGCTAGAAGGGATTTTAGAAACCATTTTGTTTAACCTCCTCATTTTCCAGATGAGGAAACAAACCCAAGGAGAACTGAAGTTTGGAAACATCATAGCTTCTATATTTAAACCTATATGCCAAATCTGTAGACCACTAAAAGTTTCACCATTTTAAAGTCAGTTCTTCAAACTAGTCACATGAATTTTGATGTAATTTTGTAAGCCAGCTCAGAAAATGTGAAATTGTAAGAATACCAAATTCTTACTGATCTGGTAACTTCACAATTTTATCTTTTTAGAATACCTACTTTTTGGAAAGGGACCCGCTTGTACAAAAAAAATGTTTGTGCCAGTTGTAGTGGCAAGAAACTGGAAACTAAGTGAGTGCCCTTCAGTTGGAGAATAGCTAAATAATTTATCATATATGAGTGATATGGAATGTTATTGTTCTGTAACAAACAGCAGGATAATTTCATAGATGCCTGGAGAGATTTACATGAACTGATGCTAAGTGAAATAAGCAGAACCAGGAGATCATTATACATGGCAACAACAAGAGCATACTAGGATCAATTCTGATGGATCTAGCTGTTTTCAACAATAAGATGATTCAGGCCAGTTCCAATAGACCTATGATGGAGAGAGCCATCTACACCTGCAGAGAGGGCTGTAGGAACTGCGGGTGGCTCACAATATAGCATTTCCACTCTTTTTGTTGTGGCTTGCTTGAATTTTATTTTCTTTCTCCTTTTTATTTTTTGATCTGGTTTTTCTTGTTCAGCAAGATAATTGTATAAATATTTATGCCTAAAAAAGATACCTACCTTTAATAGAAAGAAGGAATAAAACCACTACTTGAATTACTAAACTTTTTTTTTAACTCAGAATCAATCAAAATATTATCTAGCTTCCTATTGCTGGTGACATATTTCCACATGAAACTCTTGATCACGAATTGTATACATTTAAAAGAGTTGTGTATTGCACAATTTTAATGAGTATATAATTCTTTGAGGTTTGTAGTATTCTCAGGAAAGATAATCTAATATCTTTATTAGAATATGGTGCAAAGCATCTTGACCTTTCCCCAATTAACTACCACTAAAACAATGTCTTTCAATAGAAGGTAGCTACAAGTTATGTAAAAAGATTGAAATGTTTTGTTTCCTTCTCCAAATCTGGCAAAGAGAGCATGATATTAAAAAAAAATGAGTGATAAGTACTTCTATTGCTCATTTTGCCCATAAGAAATAACCCACATAAAGAAAATGGAAAGGGTTCTAGATCATATCTTAATATAACATATGGCAACAAATAACACATAATAATACACAGCAAACATCAGTGTTGGGTAAATAATCAGTAATGAAGTTCAATTACCAAATTTTGATGTAGGGCTTCTAAACTAAAATACCTCTTCATGGCTACTTTTCCCTTATACGTGTGGTCTATCCCTTTACAATGTCACATCCTTGATGACATCCACTGAATTTGCTTTTGCTTTTGCTAGTTCCCAACACATAGTATAATGCCTGACACATAAGAACATGAAAAAAGGTTATTCATTGATTTTTTTTCATAACAATGGATTATGTAAATATCCTCGGGAACAAAATGTTTGTAAAGAAATCTAGTTATTCTGTTATAAAATGTTGTCTTTCAATTCTTAATTAATTTCAAACAAATAACAAATTTCAAAAGATAATTTATTGTGTCACTAAATGTGGAATAAAATTTTTTTTAAATCACTTTCTTCTTTGGAATACACTTTTTTAAATGTTGCTGTTGGGACACATCAATTACCTGCCATTTGTAGTGTTTGAAAAGATGTCCCTAAGCAATTATGGATTTTTAGCTGAATTAATTGTAATAAAAAAGTAAATAAGAAGTAGTGCAAAATGCATTATACAGTGCATTGTAGTTTGGTAGCCTGGGAGAAAATTCAAATGTTTAGTCTTATTTTTCCAAAATGGAAAAGAACAACTAATCAAAATGTCTCATAATGCAATCTGCTAAATTATATTTATATTCTGATATTGTTGTAGATCCTGAGCAGGAAAAGAATATAGAGACATCTAGTCTACTTTTTACATTTACAGCTAAAAAAAATTAGATGTAGGGAAGGGAAGGTATTACAACCTGTTAGACAGGTAATAAGTAGCAGTGTTGATTTTTTAACTCAAGTTTCTTGAAACTCATCACAAATCTCCATGTTCAGCATGTTCTCCACTACCACATAGATATTTTTGAAATTAAGGACAGAGTTCTTGATAAGTGCTATGAAACATTATAAGTTCCTATACACGCTTGTAACCTGGAATCTGTTCTTTGCTCTTCTTATCTCAGTATTACCTAACCTTCAAAATATTTATTTTTTATCAATTACCACTACTTAATTATAATTATATAATAAGTAGAAAGATATGAGGGTCTTGTTAAACAGAAGTTAATCTGAAAAAAAGATTTGGGGTTTATTATGACTGCAAAGTCAATAGTTCTGAAAACTCTGATTTGGCAATTAACAAGCCTCATTCAGTGAAGCTTTTTGAGAAGTTCAGTGTCCAGTGTACTCTGCCCTAGTCAGACCACATGTGGAATATTGTGTTCAGTTCTGGAAACCACATTTTAGAAAAGACAGTTTTGAAGTCCTGTAGAGAAAAATTAATTTCATAAATGGATTACCTGAAAGCAATGGGGCATTTTAACTTGAAGAAATGGAAGAGGAAATTTTGTCTTTATGATTTTCATTTTAGGCTTCATGTGTCCCCCTAAGGAAAGCAACACGGGGACAAAATCATCTTCATCCACATTAGTACAAAGAAACTTCCATCTCCTGCCTACCTGCCACCTTGACTTCTACTTCTTATGATATAGTTTGAGAAATAGCAAGTCTATAGCTTAAGCATCAACCTGAGCTCTCCCCTATGGCCCTTTATGCCTCACTACAACTGTCCTCTCAGAGAAGAGGAAGGGGAAAGTTACTGGGGACCAGGTACCATCACCTGCTATAAAGATTGAAATTCTATCTCTGGTTGAAATGTCTCTTAATCTTTGTCAGGAGAAAGAAAAATGAAATCTAGCCTCCTATATGACACTATATGTCCTATCTTGTGTTGGACATTTCTCCTACCTTATTTTCAGTCTCTGCTAGGAAGGGGAATTGCATCTTCTACTCTATGATAATCATACTCATATGTGGTCACAACCAATACAAAGCAGTGATTCTTAGCACTTATATATTGTCATTCAAGCCCCAGTTCTCATTCTTCACTACCCAGTTATTTATTGTGTGCTCCTTAACAAACCCAGAGGATACATAGCCTCTCAAACCCTCTCAACCAAATGATATATAGTCCTTCTAGTGTGCCCTCTGGAATGCCCCATCTGTAGGTACCAAACTTCCCTTCAAAGTCTTTGCCTCTCCCCACTACCTTCTCATAGGGGTCATGATGTCCTGGCACTACCTTCTTTTCCAATATTGATTGCACTTTTATTCATTTCCCTCAGCTCACTGGTCAAGGCAGGCAGGGGTTTGAATTCTCTCTGTATCCCAATACTACTTCCATCTCTCTGTAATCTTTCCTCCTTTGGGATTTATGTAATCAATAGGGAATACTCAAACAAAATCTTTCTTCCTTCAATGAGTTCAATACATAGCTCACTTTCTACAGTTTCTTCCCAACTCCTGCCTACATCCTATATGACTTCAATGCATATAGTGATTCTCCCTTAAATAATTTAATCATTAAATTTCTTGATCTGTTCTCTTCCCATGACCTCTCTACTTCATTTCAGCTACACAAAGATGGTCAAAACTTTGATTTTGCCATCCTCCAAGAATGAACCACTTTCACATTCAAGAATTCATAAATTCTCTTAATTCTACCTTTCTCTTTCTCTGCCTTCCATTCCCCAAAGCTACTGTTCATTTGTAATGTGATGTCTAAATCCCTTGACTCCTCAGTTATCTCTCCATCACTGGCTACTTTCTTCACTTTTTTCCCAACCTGACCTCATGATAAACCATTTCAATTTTTTCATTTTCTCAAATCCCAGGTCCCCTTATCATAATACCTATTATCCCCTTCCAATTCTCAACTTGGTATCATTCCCAAGATCTGCTGCCTTCACTCCTATTCTTTCTATTTTAAATGAAGAGACAGAAAAATTGCATAGGATTCTTACTATGTCCATTACAAATTTGTTACACAACTTCAACTGGACCTCCAAAAATTTTACATTTTGCTTATCAACATTAAAATCATTAGTTTTGAACTCTGTCTTCTTCATCTCATTTATATCTCTGTGAAATAGTATTTTGGCAACTTGATTCGTGTGGCACTGAACAAGGTTAGAATTGTCATTTTATTTTATTATATTAATTCAGCTTATGAGCAATTGATACTTTTCTAATTATGTACACCTGACTTTATATATATATGTTTATGTGTGTGTGTAAAGTGCTTTGCAATTGCATTCATCTAATTAATGACTGTCTTGGCAGATAGATTCCAAATTATTTTAAATGGATTTTATCTTTCTAGCTCTTGATAGTGGGCTTTATTAGTAAAATATAAAATTGCTGATTATTTAAGTAGACTTATTTTATATTCTGAAAATTTGCTAAAGTTTATTTATTTCAAGTTTTAATTGATTTTCTAGCATCCTCTAAATATAACATCATATCATCTGTAAAGAGTGGTGGTTTTATTTCTCCAATGCCTATTCCTATTCCTTCAATTTATTTTCTGTCTTATTGCTAGAGCTAATATTTCTAGTACAATATTTAATAATGGGGTGATAATAGACATCCTTACTTTACTTCACCCTTGATCTTATTTGGAAGATTTCTAATTTATCCCATTAAATATAATGTTTGCTGATGATTTTAAATAGATACTGCTTATCATTTTTAGGAAAACATCATTTATTTCTGGTATTTTTAGTAAGAACAGATGATGCATTTCATTAAAGGCTTTATCTGGATCTATTGAAATAGTCATATGATTTCTATTGATTTTATTAATGATATGGTCCATTATGGTGATAGTTTTCCTAATATTGAACCAGGAGGGCAGAGAATATCTTTTACATCCTTTTTTAATCTTAACACTTTGCACAGTTCCTCACACATGATAGATGCTTAATGATTGACTGATTAAAGAGCCATCAAAGCTAACTTCAAATGTTTGAAAGGGAGTCATGTAGCAGGATAAGACATTTTCTGCTTGACTAAAGGGGGAAGAAGAAGGAGCAGTAGAAAGAAATTTTAAGAAGTCAGATTTAATATTGTAATCTATGGAGAAGTCTGGCCCAGAATCTAAGCAATTTTACATCTATACTATTATGTATTGGCTAGTTTAGGAGCTCATGGTATTTCCCTGATTAGAGGTTTTCAAGCAGATGTTGTACTTTTCTACTTGTTAGGAATGTTGTACAGATAATTTTTCAGATACAGGCATGTTTTCTGAAGTCACTTCCAACTCTAAAATTTTGTGAGTCACAAAACCAATAACAACCAACCGTGTTTGCAATTTGTTCCTAATTAGCATAGCCTAGGCAGCATATTATGCCTGCTGCACATGCTTCAAGGCACTGGATACAATTTTGGACTTGGTTGGAGTAAGGAAAATTTGAATTAGAAAATTTCTTTTATACTAACTCAGACTGTTACCTCATCTATAAAATTATACTTTAGTACAATATTGTTTTGAGATAATGTATGTAAAATTCCTCAGTTGTTGTGGCTGCTGTTATTATTTTTTATTAGCAGGATTCTCAAGGCTCCCATTGCCTTGATTGACTATAGTTAACATATATTTTACCAGTATGTGTAAATTCCCCCTATGTTCTGTATTGGCTATTTCAAGGAAGTCGTTTTTTAAAGCAGAAAGTCAGGAATGTCAATAAAATGTGCCCCTTCCTTGTATTCTCTGTGTATCAACTACCTTTAGAATGGGGGTATTTGACAAATTCAAGGACAAAAAGCTGTCCATGTAAATTTTTTTTCCTTGAAAAAAATCTCTTATTCACTCCAATTAATGCTAATAATTAAATAATGGCTAAACCTAATTATTTCTTCTCAATATTGAGGGTTTTCACAATAGCTTAATTTATTTTACTATAATATCTGTCTAATTTATTTTTGTACACATTTCTCAACAGGTTTGAGAAAAAGTCTCCTTTTCAACTTCTCTTTCTCTCCTGGGTAAGCTCTGAAGGCATATGAGATTTTCTTTGCCTTTCTCTATTATCTTTTGAAGTGACTGATCTAGGGAATTCCCTAGACAACTGCCTCATAGCATTTGTCCTCTCAGTTACACAATGACTGTGGAAAAATTCTTCACAAAAAATTCCCAGCCCAATTTTTCCCATCCCTAGTGCAGAAAAATGCTCTAGGGATGGGTAGAAAAGGTCCCTTTGCTTTTACTAATCCTGTTGGATTGGTAGACCATTAATTTTTGGTATCATTCAATTACACTTAGTTGGGAGAGATACATTAAAGTGGCAAAGGCCCTTCACCTGCTGAAAATTAGCATACAGAAGGAAATGTATTTGCCCCTCCCTTTCTAGAAGCAATAAACTGAGAAATTCCCAAACACCATTCAGAAATGAATTCTGTTTATGCTAGGAAATCTGAAAAAAAAAAAAAGAAGACAATTCCTAAGGTCCCTTGAATTATTTCATGCTGTGAGAGGATTTCTTCCTTCATGGAACAGCAAGTTATGGCTTTACATTCTCCAAACCTTGAAAGACTGAGATGAGGTTGGGAATGTGAATGCAGAATTGCCAGTATTATCTTCCATGTTTCCCAGACAAATGTGGAGCTCATACTTTAAATACCTTTAAATCAGTTTCTGAAAGTAGAGATAGCCAGAACTATAGTTTAGGAGATGAAAATATTTCCTTTGTAAACCTAAGCCCCTTAGTTTGGACCAAGCAAATGGAAGGAGATACACTGAAGTGAGACTTTCTTGCTGAAGCACTGGAAACTATGCTATTATTTGTTTCAAAGCTTCAAGCTATTTGTAATCTGAAAACTTATCTGTTTGGGGAAACAAAGCCAATCATCCATATGCTCAATATGATACAGCTTGAAAATTCTATTTAATATATTCTAAATGAGGCAGAAAACTGAGGGCTGAAATTGTTTTGTTAGACATAATTGTTTTTGTTTTTGATTTGTGTGTGTGTGTGAGTGAGTGTAAATTCCCAGTCAAATATTGAGTAGGTTGCTTACTTTTCATGTGTTTAAGAGACAATATGTCTAATGAAAAGAGCAATAGACTAGGGTTCAAGAGACCTGCATTTTAAGACTTCTTCCGTGCCTTACCCCCAACTCACTGTGAGATTATAGAGAAGTCATTTCTTGTTTCAAGAAATTCTCCACTCTTCTGTCAAAGTGGCCTTTCTAAAGTTCAGGTCTGACTATGTCACTTCTACCCTCATCTTAGTCTCAATATATTCTAGTAGCCCCATGTCCCCTTTAAGAAAAAGATACTATTCTTGGCATTCAAATCTATTCATAACTTGCTATTCCCCTAACTTTTAAAATCTTACTACACTTTATATCTCTCTCATCCCTCTTATACTTTGCAATTTGCTGACCCTGACCTTGCAAACTTTCAACTTGGACACTCCTCCTGACTTAACTGTTTAGCCTCTGGAATTCTCTCCCTTATCTCAGGCTCCTGGGTTTAGTATCAGCTAAATTCTCACCTTCTACATGAAGCCTTTCCCAATCTGTCTTAATTCTAGAACTTGCTCTTTGATGATTATTTCCTATTACTCCTCTATATAGCTCATTTAAATACAGGATTTTTTTTCATGTTGTAAGAAACAAAATATCTCACAAAGAACTCCACTAACTCACAGATAATTGCAAGAAAGATTTATTTTATATTCTTGTAAGAGTGGGTACCTAGGTGAGTAGACACACCTTTGGGACTCCAAAGGCAGCATTTTATTTTCTATCCTGAAGCACAAGTTCCTCCCCTCTCCCCATTAATTGGATATTAGAGAAGTTACAGGATTTCCATCCCTCATTACATAGTCCCTGCTCCCAAAGAGCTTAAATTCTAGAAGGGGAAAGGTAACAGAGGAGGGCTAAGGGCAAAGAACAAACGATTTTTTTTTTTTCAAATCTCAGGGCCCTACCTTTCATTATGCAAATCCATCCCTGCTCCCAAGGAGCTTACATTCTTTTGGGGTAAGATAAACTTTACTCTTGATTATTCCTTGATGTCCTTATGGGTTTCAGTTTTTGAATTTAAGCTTCATTTCTCCAATTTATTCTTCATAACTGTGGAAATCTCTATCCATTTCTCACAATGTTGTCTCCCTGATTAGCCTGTTAGCTACTTGAAAAGATGGAGTACCTGTTGCCTTTCTTTATATCCTTGGCACAATACTTGGCCCATTGTTGTTGTTATTCATTCTTTCAATCCTCTGTGACTATCCATGGGGGTTTTCTTGGTAAGAATACTGTAGTACTTTTTCATTTCCTTCTCCAGTAGAATAAGTCAAACCAAGATTAAGTGACTTGTCCAGGGTAACACACATAGTAAATGTTTCAGGTCAAATTTGTACTCTAGTCTTCCTGATTCCAGTTAGAGTGTTTTATGTACTGAGCCATATTAGCTGTCTCATCAGGCACATATAGGCCCTTTAATAAATGCTTATTTACTGACTGAATTCTGTTTCCTCACCTGAAAAGTGAAAGATTAGACTATAAATTTCTGCATGTTCATTTTAGTTCTAAAATTAAATGTCCCACTAATAGCAGAGTTTCAGGGACTATGCTCTTCATTCTGGAAGAGATAGTATCAATGACATTTAAGTGAAGTAGATTATAGTACCCTTCTTAAACCAAGGTCTTTAACAGGTCTCACTTTTACTGAGGCAACATCCAATCAGTGATTAAGGCTAGATAATAAATGAGGCAGAGAAAAAAATGAGGTATGCTAGCTATACATTGACTTGGAAAACCACATAATTATGTTATCTATGTTTTCTTATATTCTGGGACAGCTAAATGGAATTGAAGAGAATGCTGAGCCAGAATTCTAGAAGACTTACCTTCATGAGTTTAAATTTGGCCTCAGACACTTACTGGCTGTGTGGCTATAGACAAGTCAGTAAGCCCTGTTTGCTTCAGTTCCTCATCTGTAAAATGAGCTTGGAAAGGAAATGGCAAAATGGTTCAGTGATTTTGCCAAGAAAATAAGAAATGGAGGCATGAAGAGTTAGACATGACAGAAAAATGACTTACTGAAACTGTATATTTATTTATTTTATTAAATCTTTTCCAATTATATTTTTCCTTTATAATTGTTTTCTTTTTTCTGGTTATAGATAAAGTTAATTTTTTTTAAATATACATTTCTTAGTGAATCATGTTGGAAAAGAAAAATCAGAAAAAAAGGGAAAAACCATGAACAAAAAAAAGAAGAAAAAGGAAAAAAAAGTTAACATAGATGTATTGATTTACATTCATTCTCCATAGTTTTCTCTCTGGATGCAGATGGCATTTTCTATCCAAAGTTCATTGGAATTGCCTTAGATCATCGAACCACTGAGAAGAACCAAGCTTTTCATAGTTGATCATCACACCCCAATTATATTTTAATCTGGTTTGGGACGAACTCTGAAGTGTTCCAGGTTTCATGATGCTCAAGCTACCTATACCAATAGCATCACAGTTCAAAAAATATCATAATAATTCACTTTGTGGGGAATGAATAGGTACTAGACCACTGAGAAGCAATCTGGAGATTGAATATTGTCATTCTTGAGAATTATAGAGAAGTTGAATCCTTAGTACTTCTACTGAGTGAAATAAATCATCACCATAGATCAAGGAAGATTTAAATAAAGGCAAATGATAATTTTTAAAAAAGATTTTGACTTCATATTTTGTTTTCCTAAATCATTGAGATTAATTTTTGCTTAATTATGAAACTGCCGAAGTCCTAGAGAACCAGATGATAATGATTAATTCAGCTGATTTCTGTCCCCCCCCACTCCTTTGTGTGTGTGTGTGTGTGTGTGTGTGTGTGTGATGGAATATTAGTAGCAAAGAAAAATGGTATGCCATGTGGAAGCCCTCCACTAAAACATAGCACAGCAAAGCTAATTAATTGCTACTATATGCAACAGACCTACTGAAAACATGACATAGGAATATAGCCCTTTTTCTTAAGGAGTTTACAATTATAATCAGAATGACAGTTCAGTTCTTTAAAATGATACAGCAGATATTGCTGCTCAATTATTCTTTGACTACATGAACTATGATATCTCTTATAAATCTGAGGTTCTGTGTGTGTGTGTGTGTGTGTGTGTGTAATAGAGTTTAAGGCTTTAAAAGAGTAGAGTAAGCAGTACTTGATGGAGTATTGGACTTGAGTTAACCTTGAAGGAGAAGTAGGATTTGGTTAGATGGAGAGCTATCACCAATTCATTTTGTTCCACCCATTACATTTGGACAATTCCTCCATATAACAAGAAAACAAGAAATGTGATCTAATAGGTAATTTGAAAAGAGGAAGCATTTACCTGAATAAAAAATAATCTTTTAAAAAATAATTTCAATATATTTTCTCCTGCTACTCAATTGTTTACTGTTATACTCATACAGATCACAATCAATCTTGAAACTATTCCAAATGTTAATGGGAGTTCTCATTGGGTTAGCGTTCACATAATCAAAAGAATAATTATATATTTTGCTTAAACTGGAAACATGGATTCACTTCTACAATAAGAACTTCTGTCTGATCAACAAAGGCAATAAGCATGTAACAACTCATTAGTTTCAGTTGAGTACATTATATTGATTTCACTTATTCTGATTGAACTCATTGATTTGGGTGAGCTTTGTTTTCTGCAGGAAGATTGGAATTATATCTGAATAGAAGCTTAGAAACATTTGCAAATGCATTGCAATTATCTTTATATTTTTTCTTCTATAATAAAGAATACAACCAATTCTCTCCATTTTCAACTCAGCAGGTTTAGCATGTTCATTTAGAATATGGCACCAGAAATAAAATTTAAGAAACTAAATTGTTTATTTTAGGAAAGTAACAAAGATTTTTTTTGTTGATTTTAGATATTTTGAATAATAGACATTATTATTTTCATGAGCATTTTTTAGTTTTTAACTATTTTAATTCAATGCAGAGTTTAAATAAGTTTATTTGTATTATATATTCATATATATATACATATATAACTATATATATATAAACATATATATATATATATACATATACATATTTAACTTTCTATCTCCCTATGCATATAGGCACTTAGGTGGCACAACACATGGAGTACTATGTCTGAAGTTAGGAAACCTCATCTTCCTGAATTTAAATCTGGAATGAAGCATTTACTAGTTATGAGACTAGACCCTAGGCAAGTCACTTAATCTTGCTTATCTCAGTTTTTCTTTTGTATATGAACTGGAAAAGGAAATTGCAAACCATTCCATCATCTCTGTGAAGAAAATATCAAATGGGAATCAGATGCAATTGAAATGAATGAACAATTCTATTGACCTTCCAGGTCCTCTTTGGTGTCTCTGGGATGAGAGGTCTAGAATTCATAAGTACTGCCAGTGATTTAAAGGTATGCCCTGGGCTAGGACTGGGTCTGGGTATACTTCCTTGGAAAATAGATCCAGGGGAGATAATTAAAAAAAATTATTGGTCTGCTTAAAAGTCATGATAAAAAAGAGCCCGGACAACACCTTTCAAGAAATTATCAAGGAAAACTGTCCTTATATTCTAGGCCAGAGGGTAAAATAGAAATTGAAAGAATCTATCAATAATGAAAACTCCCAGGAACACTATAGCCAAATTCCAGAACTCCCAGATAAAGGAGAAAATGTTGCAAACATCCAGAAATAATCAATCAAGTATAGTGGAGAAGCAGTTAGGATAACACAAGATTTAGCAGCTTCTACATTAATGGACCAAAGGGCTTGGAATATGATACAGAATTGGGATTGCAACCAAGAATCACCTGTCCAGCAAATATCAGTATAATCCTTCAAAAGAAAAAGTGGTAATTTAATAAAACAGAGGGTTTTCAAACATTTTTGATGAAAAGACAAGAGCTGAGTGGAAAATTTGATTTTCAAATACAGGTCTCTGGAGAAGCATAAGGAGGTAATCAAGAAAGTGATATAATAAGGAACTTAATAAAGTTTATCTGTTTATATTCCTACATGGAAGGATGATACTTGTAACTCATTAGAACAATCTCATTATTAAATAGAACAGTTAAAAGGAGTAAATATAGAGGACATAGGTGTGAGTTGAATATAAAGGGATGATATCTTTTTTAATGATTGAATTAAGGGGTAAGAGAGGAATTTACTGGGAGAAATAGAAAGGAAGAAATGGAATAATGCAAATTATCTGCCATATAAAAGAGGCAAAAAAAAGCTTTTATTATGAAGGGGAAGATAGGGAGGACAGGATGAGTGAATGAAACTTACTCTCATCAGAATTGGCTCAAACAGGAAATAACAAACATACTCAATAGCAATATAGAACTCTGTCTTATCCTGCAGGAAAACATGAGGGGAATAGAACATGGCAAGGAGGGGGTGACAAAAAAGAGGGCATATTGGGGAAGGGAGTACTCAAAACACATTTGTGGAGAAACAAGGTGAAAGTAGAGACCAGGGGTGGGGGGAATAAGGGAAAATACAATTAACAATAGTAATTGTAAAAAAAAAAAACATAAAAGCAAGTTTTTTTTTTCTGATGAGGCCTCATTTCTCAAGCATAGAGAGAACTGAGTCAAATTTGTAAAAAACTAAGAATCATGCCGCAATTTATAAATGATCAAAATACATGATCCGTGCCCAAAGGGCTACAAATTCATGCATATCTCTTGACCTAACAACACCACTACTAGGAATAAATACCAAAAGAGAGTTGGAAAAAAAAAGGAAAGTGACTTATATGTACAAAAATTATTCATAACAGTTTTCTTCTGAGAATAAAAAAAAATAGAAATTGAGAGGATGCCCACCAATTGGTGAAGGGCTCAATAAACTAAGGTATGTGTTTGTGATGGAATATTATTGTTCTCTGGGAAATGATGAACAGGAAGCTCTCAAGGAAAAAATATATCTGGAAAGTCTTCTATAAACAAAGTGAAATAGATGTATTCAAAGTAATAGCAATGCTCTGGGATGACAAGCTGTAAATGACTTTGTTATTCTCAGTAGTACAATCACCCAACAACTACTCTGAAGGACTTATGATGAAAAATCTACCCATACACAGAGAAGGAACTGATTGTCCCTGAATAGAGATTGAAACATTCTCTATGTCTTTCTCTATTTGTCTCTTTCTTTTATTTTTTTTTTCCTTGAGGGTTTTTATTTTCATTAGAGTGGGAGATTATATTTTCTTTCACAACTTGACTTTTATGGAAATATTTTGCATAACTTCACATGTGTTTTCTTAATTATGGGTGGGGATAAGGAAGAGAACCTTGAACTCAAAAATCTTTAAAAAATGTTAAAAATATTGTTTGAATGTAACTGGGAAAAATCTTAAATAAATTAATTAACTAAAAAAAGAAGTAACAAATACTCACACATATATGAAATAATCTCCTACCTAAATGATAGTTGGCTAGTGTAAATGAACTCTGGGTGCTTTGTTCAAGGACCTAATGCATTTCTTGACTTTTAAAATTTTATTGTAATAAATTCTAGTTATAAATTTGAAAGGAATTTTTAAAAATTTATTTCAATAAATTTGAACTAATATACATTAGAAACATTAAGCTACCTCATTTTAAAAGAAATGAAGATTATTAATAAAATATATTTTTTAAAGTTCTAGAAATGGTTAGATATTTTTTATGAGAAAAATAATTGTAGCTGTGATGTTTGATCCATTGTCTCTAATTTTTCTTAAATGTTATTCCCATGCACAGGCCAACAATGTGCAAATTTCAAGTAAACACATTGACAATGATAACTTGAAAAAAGGAGCTGTACTTTCAAATTCTTTTTGTGAGAAATATGTATAAAGTAATTAAGCTGGAGGGAATTTTAATTTATGAATATGTTGTTTACATGCTGCTTCATAAGCACCCTAGACTACAAAGTGATTGACAGAACTTGCATTGTTTGATGAGAGACTTGTAGGGATGTAGGGAATAAAATACATTTGCCTGTGGAGAATGAAATGCAAGGATTGAAGCCAAAATCCCCTAGGGGGTATGGAATAAAACATTTCAGAGTGTATGTTTTCTCCCCCACATCTCATCAGTCCTTTCCTGAAAAGCTTATGAATCATTTCCTAATACATTATCAGAGGGGGAAAAAAGAAAAAAAATGCAAAAAAAAAACCCTAGGAGGAATAAAGCCCATAGAAATTTAAGAAAATGACAAATTTTGTGAATTTGTGACTTACATAAGATTCACAATTTAATCTACCCAAACACTCCTGCTATTAATGCAGATGGCAATTTTTTTCTGCCTCAATTTTTCATGAGTTTCTCTGGCATTTATTACCTAGTCCTCAGCATTCTGTAGATGAATTTCTTTGAACTTAACTAAGCCTCAGACAATAAACACACCATCCATCCCCGAGTTGGTACTTTAATAATTTCTAATCTGATAAATATTGCTCAAGATTTCATTGAAATAGTCAAAAGAAGAGGATGGAATCAATAAAAAAGAGAACTAAGACTGCAGAAATAACTGCCCAAACTGCCTTTGTATTTTTATAAAGCCTTTATAAAAATGTTCTGTTTTTGGGTAGCGAGTGTTTCCTTGATGAAGGTATGAGACAATAAATAGAAATAAATAGATGTTAATTCAATGACAGTTGACTGAGAAAAGAGAATACAACATCCTGTTTATTCTTTGATTATTCTCACCTAAAGTTTATTTCATAGAGTAAAATATAACCTTAGAAACATCTCTGTGATGAATCCAGACATTCTCACTAAAAGATATGAATTACTTTCTATTGCCTTGGATTCCACGATATGATTTGGTTATTTTCTCTAAGAATTGCAGTTCTCAGGCCTTGATCTCATATCATATCTTAATGCCATAGTAGTCCAGAAAATACTGAATTTGCATCATGGTATAAGTACCATGAATTTAAACCTACTAACCATATATGCCTTCTAAATTATATCCAATGGAATGATACTTGACTATTAGCTATGATACAGTTAGATAACTTAATACTTTGATTCCTGGGCCTGGAGAAAAGAAGACCTGAATTCAAAACCAGCCTCAAACACTTACTAGTTGTGCTACTCTAATCTAATCACTTAGTGTTAGTTTACTTCAGTTTTCTCAAGTTATGTAAAATAGGAAAGATGATAGCATATACCTGGTTGGGTGGTTATGAGGACCAAATGAGATAACATTTGCAAAAAAGTGCTTAGATCACTATCTACTACATAATACTTCCTATATAAATGCTTATACAAATCCCTTTACCTCTCCCCCTACTCTTGCTACAACATGGGAGTAACTTTGGGGATATTTCCTTCCCATTCACATTCACCTCCTGCACCTTCCATGCATAATGTTTGGTCTTGGCCAGTTGTTCTCAATTGTAATTAGACAAGCTGTCTATCATACATTACTAACATCTTGTAAGATTTCTTGGTAAATGCACCCATTGAGATTGTTTAATGATCTGATTGTCAATATCAAGCAAATTCCTAAATATGCTATTAAATGATCCATATCCAAAATATATTCAGTCTTGAAGAAAGTCTGGTGCAAAGTTGAGAAGGAATAAAAGATTCCTATAGGTAGTGAGATCTGTAGATGGCCATTTGTGTGGATAATACCATATTGACTGCATAGTGTAATACTATAGATTTTCTTCAGTTACAGTAGTAATTGATAGAAAATGAGGGAAAGGAAAAATTCAATGATGACTTCAATGTTTTAAGCCTGTTAATTGAAATGATGGTGCCACTTAATAGAAATCAGAAAGATTACAGGAACAAGATTTTTAAGGGAAATCATGAGTTCTACCTTGTATATGTTGAACTTGCAATGTCTGTAGAATATGTAGATGAAGATTCCAGCAATCAATTGTTAATATAGGAATGGAGCTCAGAATAATGATCACAACTATGCATATAGATATAGAAGTTATTTGAATAGACATAATCAATGAACCTTCGGGAGCTGATGATATCATAAAGGGAAAAAGCAGAGAGAGAATTGAGAGGAAGACAAAAAACCAAAAAAAAGTATTGAATGATATTCAGTTTACATGATGGGAACAGGATAATAGACAAATCAAGGAAACTATAAAGGAATTGTCAGACAGATAAGAGAAAAATAAAAACAAAAAATCCAGCAGAGAACAGAAAAGCATAAAACTAGAAAAGGAATAGTGTCTAACTATAGTTCTGTTCTAAGACCTCACTGAAAACTGTTATAAAGTAGATTTCTACAAAGCACATTTAACTTTTTTATAAAAATAGTGAACTGTGTGGGAATCTTCTTGGGTATGTCAAACAAACAAGTGAAAAAATGACATCAAATAAGTTATAGGTATTTCAAAAGAATTGCAAGAATTAAAGTTGTGGGTAATTCAAAGAGCTATATATAAATCTATGCAGAGCATCAGTAGTCTATTACCTGCAATAACTTTCATGCTGTAAAAAAGTTCAGAAGATAACATACCCGAAATGTATGATTAGAAATTCAAATGGATTCTTCATATAAAAAAGAGCAAAAGACAACAGATAAATAATCTTGATGCTCCATTGGTGTCTACTCTTCTCCAGATTTTCCTTAATAATTATTTTGTAATTTTTTTTTCAATCTGGAAGACTTCTTTCCCCCTAATGTTTCTTATTTTGTGAGTTTCTCCTAGAAATAACATTTTTAGAAAGTAACCAGGGCAGCCATTTTTGTATCTTAACTCCTTTCTCTGTGCCTATCCTGTTGCTCCTACTCATTGTTGCCTTTACTGAGATTCTTGTCTATGCTGATTCAAATTTGTCAAAGGAAGTCCATACAATACTCAGGAGAAGGTAAAATGAACTTTTTTTTTCTTGTCTTAACAGAGATAATAGTGCATTTTTGATTAATTATATTATCTCTATAACATTTTGAAACTAACAAAATTTGAGCACCTATTCCCTTTATATACATTAGAAAAAAGAGTAACTGAAGATAGAAAAGCATCTACATGATTCAGGGGACATCTTATCAGATCTAGAGTCTAGAAAACTCGTCTTCCTGAGCTCAAATCTTTCCTCAGCCACTAACTAGGAACATAACTTCTGGAACATCATTTAACCCTGTTCATCCAAATTTCTTCATCTGTGAATATTTCCTAGAAAAGGAAATGGCAAACCACTTAAGTATCTTTGCCAAGAAAACTCCAAAATGGAGTCACAATGAGTTACACATGACTAAAATGATTAAACAAAAACAACAAAAATTAAAATATCAAAGATTAATTTCTAGGTACTATTTTTGATCTTGACAGATAGTTGATCCGAAGGTTTTTCTTCCGACAGCATTATTTCTTCATGGATACCTTCATCAATGAATCAAAAAATACTACCAGAATAGAGCTGATGTAAGAATGTCCAAAGAAACTAGATTAAAGTTGACTTGAGTCTTTTTGAAGGCAGCCCTCTATCTGGGTAAATAGTCAACAATATTGCTTCTAATCATATGGTTATAAAATGTCTATATGTTCTCCACAATCTTTTTAATGTATATCCAAACTCTCACTGAAAAAAAATCTTCAAAGTATCATCATAGGGAGAGTTAGATCAGAGGTATTTTATACTTGTAGCATATCTCTTTTGTATCATAATGTCCTGGTGGTATCAGATAGATATTATATACCAATGAGGAAAGGGTTAAGAACTCCCTTTTGATTGCTTCACTGTAATAATCAGGGCAATACTACAACTTCCAACTCCTCTCCTCAAGTGTGACTTTCTTTTTATTCAGCTTTCCTGGCTTGCTTTTCTTTTCAAATTGTCTAATAGTAGCAGAATGTGCCAGAGAAACCTTCTTCACATACTAATTCCAGTTCACTCTAGTCTTTCCCCTGCAAAAATGGTTCCTCCTGCTACTGGAGAATCTGAATCCATATTTTTCTCATTATTCTGTAAAGTTATAAGAATGTAAATCCCCATTAATTATCCTTTGTTCACTTTTAATTACTAGGCTGAAATAATTCGGTGAAGTTAAAATAATTTGTTATTCTATCTTCTTCCTAGATGCTTCATTATCTATTGCCACTTTTTCTGGTATGGTAGATAAAACACTGGATCTGTAGTCCAGAAAACAGGAGTGCAAATACAACCTCAAAGACATACTAGCTGTATGATCTTGGACATGTCAATTAACCTTTTCTTACTTACATGTAAAATGGACATAAGAATAGCACCTACCTCCCAGGGTTTTAAAGGATAAAATAAAACAATATTTAGCACAGAACCTGGTACACAGTATGTAGGATATAAATGTCAAATAGTTGTTGTAGTACCAGCAATGATAGTAAAAGTAATACTACTGTTGGCAGTAGTGGCAGAAATGTTAATATCTGTGGTTGTGCTGGGTCTGTATCCCAAAGAAATCAAAAAATAAAAAGGATCAACAGATAGAAAAATACTTATAGCATTTTCTTTGTAGTGGCAAAAAATTGGAAATTAAGTGGATCCCCATCAGCTGAGGAATGGCTGAATAAATTGTGGTACATGAATGTAATGATGTACTATTGTTCTATAAAGATAATGAGCAGATTGATTTAAGAAAAGCCTGGAAAGGATAATGAGTGAAATGAGCAGAACCAAGAGAACATTGCACACAGTAACAAGATATTATGTGATGATCAACTAAGACAGACTTTGTTTTTCTCAGCAATAAAGTGATCCAATACAATTCCAATAGAAGTGGGATGAAAAATACTTTCTGCATACAGAGAAAGAGCTATAGTGACTACATGAGGATTAAAACATACATTTTCACCTTTTTTTCTCTCTCTCATGTTTTTTTTTCCTTCTGTTTTGATATTTCTTTTACAGCATAACTAATTGGAAATATGTTTTAAATGAGTACATATATAATCTTTATTAGATGCCGTGTCGTGGGGAGAAGGAAGGGAAGAAGGGAAAGGTGAAAAAAAAATTAGAACACAAAATTTTACAAAAGTGAATTTGGAAAAAAATATTATTAAGTGAATAAAAAATAATTATAGTAGGGTGAGTAGTAGAAGTAATAAGCCATAATTCGTGAGGAGACACTCAAATCAGCAATTCAATAATTAACCATTTTATTTTAGAGACACTTTTATAACATTTAAAACAACAACTAAAAAAAAATTGGTCTCTGAAGACATAAGTTCTTAAGACACAGAGATTGGGAAACAATTTTATCTTCCTTTGGAAAGATTGAGAAAGTGAGAAAAAAGGATGACAAAGTGAGTGATCCTTAATTCTGACCTCAGCAGACTTAATAGTTTTAGCACCTCTGCTCCTTATGGTCCTATGTTTTATGGTATAGTTCTTGCCAGTTCACCTTGCCAAGAATAGTTGCTCCTGCAATCTCAATATATTTGCTATTCTGGTATATCCACTTCTGGCTCAGTCATCTAGAACAAGTAGTTCTAATATAAGATGAATTTGTCATCAAACTAATGTATCACTAATAAACATTTAATACTATGTGAACAATAATTGTCATAATTTTAAAATTAATTTGGTGTCTTAAATGTTATGTATGATCAAAATTTAACTCCACTTAATCATCTTATTTTTTATACTTTTAAAATATCTTGTTTTATTGTTTGTTTGTTTAAATGATGGTGGTGATAAGTAAGAATGTATTCTAAGGCAAATTATTTCCAGTGAAAGTGTTTGCTCTGTATTCCATTTGATAGGTAATGAGTAAAACAGCATTAATTCTAGAGCAACTAACAGTAGAATACTGACAATGGAGTATCTCAAAATTATATGTCTTCATTAGTAAATGTACTTTACATTTTTTTTTCATATTTTAATCAAATCCTTTAAAGCTTAGACAGTAGAGGTATCAAGGTCTCCTGCAGGTTTTCATATTGAGAGAGGACCTAGATACATTCCTGTAAGATTTCTTTCTGAACAGTCTTCTAAAGAGAAATGTAGTTAGAGAGGCAGTGATGGGGGGAAAATAATTCCACCTATGTCTCATATTATAGAAGTTCCCAACGCAACATATTCATCAACATTATTGTATGTTCCTTCTACTAAAGTTTTCAAAAGAAGGCATTTACTTCAGATATGGTTTTCAGAAACAAATTCAGTGTCCTCCACTGCCAAATTTGCATGGAGGATAGAGAGTTAGAAATTCCATGGATTCATGCATAATATATGGGACAAAACAAAGATTAAAGATAAAACATTTTAAAGCACTTACTGTGAATGAGGAACTGTGCTGAGCCAAGCAAAAAATTAAGATAATTTGAAATCCTTCTGACATTTTGACATGTGAGTTAAGGGGCTAAATAACAAAAAAACTTTTATTTGTGTTGCCAAAGCATCTACCTATTCCTTACAGTTTTTTAAAAAGAAAATGTGTTTAAATTGCCTTTTTTTCCTTTTGGGGGAATATATGTTTGAAAAGAAAATAAAGTTCTTATATATTCAAGAATCATTAATATTTACTTTTTTCTATTATCACATTGGAATGTGTTATGATAATGATGTTTCTGTCTTCTGGAATCCCTGCCTTGCCATAAAAAAGATAATAGTCTTTGATGCTAATTTGTTTCAGAAACTTGACAGACAGGTTGATGATTAGAAAGTGCTTAGGAGATGCAAGTTATATTATCTTTTGTTGCCACTATCAGCCATTGATTTCCATTAAAATAACATACTTATTGTAGAGCTAGCTTACCTGGAAATACATAACTCATTATGCTCTAATTGGTTCCATTCATTTGGGGAGATGTAATCTGATAAAGTCTGACAAAATGATTGTCTTTGCTTGTAAAGAGGAGCTCTTCATGTCTTAAGTCTATATACATCAACTAAATTTTCATATGTGGGAGGTATTACCATATATTCTTAATTTAGTTTCAATTTAAAGTACATATTATAAGCATTAATCATATTTCTAAAGAATGCTTTATGCTCAAAAATTATTTTTCCTGATTAATATATATATCCAAGAGAAAATAACCAAATATTGAATCAAATAGTTTTTAATATTTTGATTCAAATTTCATTATTCTAGAACTTTTTAATTTTATTTTATTTTAGGAAAGTATAGCATTGTGAATAGCTTATTTTAGAATGGGAACAACTTTCAATGTACCCACAGATTGCAGTTTTCCCAATACCTTAACTGAAAGAATTAGACATTCTCTATCCTCCCGAATGCAATAAAGTATGGGAGAGCAATCTCATAGTAAGTAAGCTTTACTCTGTGCTTCAATCAGAGAATTATGTGACTTACAGATAGAAGAAATTTTAGAGATTAGTTAATCATTTTGTCTAACATCTTAACAAGTAAGAGGTATAAGAATAGAGCCTGGATTCAAAGCTAAAATTCTCTCCAAATTCATCTTTTTTTCTACTAAACCATCCTATCTCTCGAATTTCTCTATGTGTGATATTCACTTCTGAAAGAAGCATAGGGCATTGCAAAGATTTCTGAATTTGAAATACAGAGTCTGGCTCTCTTATTTTCCTGTGTAAACTTGGGGATTATTCTCCCTTGGCCTATTTCCTCTTTGTAATCTGAAGAGACAGTATTACATGAACTTTAATCTTCCTTTATGGTTAAATCTTAAATCCTATAGCACACTCAAACAAATTGGACAATGCAGTGGATAATAGTGAAATAATTTTATAATTTTGTCTATATTCATAATTGATACTGATTATTATGATCAGGCTTTGCAGAGTACATGAGCTTGCAGTCAAGAATACTGAGCTCAAATATGGCTTCACTCAGTATGTGACTTTAAGCAAGTTAATTATCTTGATTCAACTGTAAAATAGACCTAATAATAGTACCTTCCTCCCAGAGCAGTTCTGAGGATCAAATAATATCTTCATCACTGAACAATAGGAACTGCTTTGAATCACCTCAATGTTGAAGAGAACCATGTCCATCAGAATTGATCATCATATAGTATTGTTGTTGCCATGTATAATGATCTCCTGGTTCTGCTGAGTTCACTCAGCATCAGTTCATGCAAGTCTCTCCAGGCCTCTCTGAAATCATCCTGCTGGTCATTTCTTACAGAGCAATAATATTCCATAATATTCATATTCCATAATTTATTCAGCCACTCTCCAATTGATGGGAATCCCTTCAGTTTCCAGTTTCTTGCCACTACAAAAAGGGCTGCCACAAACATTCTTGGACATGTGGGGCCCTTTCCCTCCTCTAAGATCTCTTTGGGATATAGGCCCAGTAGAAACTCTGCTGGGTCAAAGGGTATGCACAGTTTGATAACTTTTTGAGCATAGCTTCAAATTGCTCTCCAGAATGGTTGGATCTGTTCACAGTTCCACCAACAATGTAAAATGATAAAATTGTTAAAGTGTTTAGTCTACTGTTAATGGACTAGTTTAGTTTAGTCAAATGCCAGGCACATAGTAAGTGCCATTTAAATGCTAATTACAATTATTATTTATTTCATTAATTCAAGAAACATTTATTAAGTGCTGACTGCATGTAGAATGTTATGCTACTGTGATGATTTGTTTATTTGTTTCTTTTGGTTTTTTTCAGAATAAGAAAAAAAAAGAAAAGGAATAAAAAACCAAATAAAATAAAATAAAAGAGAACATTATCATGTGTCCAGCAGGACAGCAGGAGAATTCAAAATATGTAACAATGAACTACCAGTTCAAGACAGTATATGTACAGTAATAGAAGAAATTATAGTCATGAGAGTTCATCTTTTCTTCACTTCCTTGTAAATTGTTCTTTTTTTCTCTGCTGCATATCTTTTTTACTTTATTCCTTCCCCTCCCTTTCATCTTCTCTCACATTCCCCAAGCAGGCTACAGTTAAGAGCCGAAATATTTATATATAAATATGTAGATATATACAAACACTTATACACACATCACTACCACCACAACCCCACACACATTCACACATATCTTTTCTATTCCTACTGACTTTGTTCTTTAATTCTGCTCCTTAACTTGCCTTGCTATGACTTTACCTCCCTCCACCCATGCATCCCTCTCGTCTTCTTCCTACACTCTTTTCTTCATTGTCAGCCTATCCCTCTCCCCTTATTTGTTTATAGATTTTGTATGATGTTATATCCTTCCTTCCTGATGTGAGAAGGTTTACAAAACTATAAGCCTTCCTCCTAGTTTACCAAGTCTAGCCTCACTGAAAAAAAAAACTCATGCATACCCAAACAGCTTGGGATTAAATAGGCTCAACTAAATTTTTACATCTATTTTTCTCCATTTCCATTGAAATAATAGAGTTGTTCACCTTCATTGCCAGAATACATTTATAAAACACAGCAGTTCATATTTGGGACTTATTTAGTTAAATTTTTACATCAATAAATCAGAGTAAAAAATAAAAGTAAATGAAAGTATATAATCAGAAAACAGGTACATCTCTGCAAATGTAGTCAGAAAAGTTCTCAACGGTCCTGTTTCATCTTGTTCTCGGCTTATATTTGCTGAACATGTCCCACCAGGATTTGACAAACTCTTGATACGCCTATAGATTTAGTGGCCCTCCCACTCTTATTCCCTCTCTACATTCCAGTAAAAACAATTGAACTCAAGCAAAATAAATGAAAAATGTATTGTGTACTTTTGGTCTAAAAGATCTACAAAATATAGTTTCTTCTCACAAGGAGTTTATGTACTAAGGAAATTGTATTTTCAATTTTTATGTGATTTTAATTATAAACTTTAGCATTTAAGTTTCTTGTTATCATAGATTTAGAACTAAAAGGGATCATAGATGCCATATAAATGGAACTCCTTCATTTTACAGTTGAGAAAACTGAGATTAGAAGTTAAATTACTTTCTCAAGATTGTATAGTCAACAACAGAAACAATGAAATTTGACCTCAGGTTTAAAAATAGTGCTTTACTTTACCATAATGTGTATTCTTATTCTTCTTCTTATTATTATTAGTCAACTTAATGATAATACTGCCCTAGGTTTATACCATTCAATGCTATTATGAATGACTTCCAGAAAACTTGATCTTTCAAGGAATAATTTTCCCTTCACTATCTGGAATTTATTTCGATTATAGGTGGTTATAGAAAGAGGAATTCTTTAGTCTAATGAAGAGATATACTAAAGTTTTAGTGAAGAGTACATGCAACATTTGATAGTAATATTCCAAGAACAAAATTGATTTGATCAGGATTTCAATGATTTCTGCAATGAAAGATGTTTCCATTTCATCAGAGAAACATGTTGAAAAGAGAAAAAAAAAGATTTTGAGGTCTAATAGTAACACTGTATTCTTTTTTTTTAGTTGCTGACAGTCATTTTAATATATTGACATATTATTTCTTTTTTTTATTGAAGCTTTTTATTTGTATAACATATATATGGGTAATTCCCCAGCATTGATCTTTACAAAGCTTTCCATTACAAATTTTATTCCCAGTCCCCTCCCCTACCCTAGATGGCAAGAGGTCCACTACATGTTAATAATGTTGAAATGCTTGACAGGTTATGCAAGAAAAATCCTATCTACAAGAAAAAAAAAGAATCAGAGAAAGGCAACACAATGCAAGCAAATGTCAATAGAGATCATGAAAATGTTACGTTGTGGTCCATATTTCATTTCCCTCTCTCTGGGTGTATATGGTTTTCTTCAGTGAACAATTGGAACTGGTTTGAGACAATTCTTTGTTGCAGAGAGCCATGTCCATCAGAATTGATCATCATGTAATACTGTTGTTGCTGGTAACACTGTATTCTTTATCATTACCTATCTGAAGCAGCCCCATATGAAGTGTGAGTTTTATATGAAATATGTGTTTTGGATATGTGACATATCTAACTATGGTCTACTTATTTAATCCATAATGTTTAAAGTAATAAGATCAAGATAAATCAGATTCATTGAAAAATCTTAAATACTGTAGGGTTTAATTAGAGATTTCCAGACCAAAGAAGAAATATTTTATTCAATGAGTAATATATTAAAGAGAAAAATATTAAAGCAATATAAATAGAGAAATGATTAGACTGTAGGTTTTATTTCATTGTTCATAATATTCATTGTTCTCATCAGATAAATCATGCCTATAATATTAAAACCTTAGGGATGGATTAATGAGAATTATGTAATACAGAAATATATACTGGGTCCAATTCCATGTTCTTCCCACATATATGTGCAGGTTGATCTAATTTATAAAACTTTTCAAGGTTATTTTACTTTATAACTTGAATTCAAATTTCTACACATCTGAAGTATATAACACATCTTTAAATTTACTAAGCTATGAGAAGATTCTAACTATAGAAAATCTTAACCTGAAATTGATTATAGGCTCTCCTTTGTGCTTCTGGGGATACAAAAAAGAACAATGCTCATCATTCACTCAAGGATCTTAAAAGTCTGATTGTGATATATGAACAATTACAAACATGAATAAGGCATCATTAGTAGAGAGTTGGGTTTGTAAACACACTGCTATTCAGTGACAAATATGAATTCTGGGCCCCATATATGAAATCTATACAATGAAGATTTGGGAATAGGTGACCTCTAAAGACAACTTCTAGTATTCATTCCATGATCCTAAGATAAAATAATGAAAAATAATGCAGACATCAGTCACTACAAGGCAGTACCTGATTAATTGTCCAACAAATAGTGTAGATGCTAAGTGCTATGAGTTGAGATGTGGGAGAAATAACTGTGTTTTGAAAGAGTGGGTAAAAGTTTGAATTGAAGGACTTGTAGTTAGGGAAGAGGAAATGGAATTCTGACAGTCCTTGAATAACGTAGAAGAACACAAAAATCAATATTTACATGCTATAAAGACAGTGAACCAACGATTTTGTATGGAGTTCCTGTAACTAATGGAAAACATATTTTGGGCAGATTGTTTGACACCAAATTTAGAAAATCCTTATAAATCCTTATATATCAGATTAAGGGATTTGAAAATTATCCCATAAATCATGGAAAACCGTTGAAAGCTCTTGAATCAAGGAACTCCATAATGGTAGCAATGTGTGAGCAGGATTAACCTAGGAATATCATGGAGCCAACTTACAACTGCATAGTGGCTATTAAGTAATATAATGTATTACTAGGCCTGGAGTCAGGAAGAATCCTCTTTCTGAGTTTAAACATGACCGTAGTCACTTATAAACTGTATGACACTGGACAGATAAGTTAACACTGTTTGCTTCAGTTCCTTATCTATGATATGAACTAGAAAAAGGAAATGGCAAATAACTTCGGTATCTTTGCCAATTAAATCCCAGAGAATATTAGTGTGTTATATGCAATCTTTGGAGTCACAAAGAATTAATTAGATAGTACTGAATAACTGGACAACAACCATAACTTTTATGTTATTGAAAAATAATAAATCCAGATTTCACTCAGTCATTGGTTAATCTTATCTGAATTTCTTGAAAAAAAGTGTGGTTTGATGAATATTGAAGTAGATTTATAATTGGGGTACTTGGATTTATTTGAATATCATCTCATATTTTAATTGCATAATGATGGCTATTTTAACCTCTCAGTGCCTCAGCTTCCTTATATAAAAATGGAAGGAAATTGCACAAATTAGCTCATAGGATTGTTTTGAAGAAATTAATTTGTAAAAAAGTATTAGGTACAGGGGCAGAGCCAAGAGAGCGGAGTGAAAAGGTGACTCTCTGCGTCCTCCTCCGATCTTCTCTCAAATCGACATTAAAATAACCCTCTGAAATGATCTTCAAGTCAACGAATTCAGAAATACTTTGACACTACTTTCTGATATCTCGGGAAGAAATTCATATCAGGTTTGTCTAACTCGGACAGAGGGATAAACA
>JAJPUD010011809.1:0-15687 GCA_023553655.1 Myrmecobius fasciatus
CTTCTTTTCCTCCTTCTCCCTCTCTCCCCATCTTCCCATCCTTATGTTTCATCATTTCAAGCCTGCTGAACTCCATAAATAACCTTAGGAAGATGGAACTACCTCTGTGCTTGAATGCAATAAAAGGAAACCTAACCCATCAAAGACTATTTGAAGTGCAAGTAAAATACTGAGTCCTGGCTTTTTGGAGACAATGTTGGACTTGGAGTCAGGAAAAACTAGGTTCAAACTTCTGCCACTTCTCATGGACAAACTACTCAGCCTCAGTATCTTCATCTGATATTTGTGATACTTATCTCACAAGATTATTGTGAATATAATAATATTTAATATATATGAAGTACTTTGCAAAATGAAAGATTTGGTCACTTGCCTTTGGACTAAATTCATGACATTGGGTAGAAAAATGATTTAGTTTTTTCTTAGGTTTTTTCCCTCACTATTCTAACAATCTTCTTAGATTTTTTTGAAGTAGCTGTAGGGAGTCCTGGACTGTGCTGCTTCCTAATTTGTTTTGTTTGACTGTGCATATTTATTACAAGGAATTTGTTTTTCTTTTCTTTTTCCAATTGGGGAAATAGAGAAAATAAATGCTTATTAATTGAAAAGAAGAAGAAACGATTAATGCATTAAACAGAGACTAGAAAATGAGAAATTCTTGTTAGGGCAATATTATAGCACTGGAAAGGATTTCAAAGATCATTTTGGGTTCAAACACATATCTGAACACAGACTTGACAAGAGTCCCTGCCACAATGTCCCTCCCTGACTTTGACTGAAGACTCCCATTCTTCCAGAATGGCCACCATTCTACTCTTGGAGCCAAATCGTCTACATGTAACTTCAACTCTAATTCTGTCTGTTGGGGCTAATCAGAACAAATCTGTCATCCAATCAACTAATCAATAAAGATATACCAAGAAATTATCAAGTGCTAGGCACTATGTTAGGTGTTGAAAATTGAAATTATCCCTACTCCAGTTTTCAGATAATGAAATTAAAGCCGTCTATAGTCACATAAAAAAAAAATGCTCTAAATCACTATTGATTAGAGAAATGCAAATTAAAATAACTGAGGTACCACCTCATAACTCTCAGATTGGCTAAGATGACAGGAAAAGATAATGATAAATGTTAGAGGGGATGTGGGAAAACTGGGACACTAATATATTGGTGATAGAGTTGTGAAATAATCCAATTTTTCTGGAGAGCAATTTGGAACTATATCCAAAAGGTTATAAAACTGCATGCTCTTTGATCTCACAGTACTACTCTCGGGTCTATATCTTAAGGAAATCATAAAGGAGGGAAAAGGACCCACATGAGCAAATATGTTTGTAGCAGTTCTTTTTGGGGTGGCAAAGAATTGGAAAATGAGTAGATGCCCATCAATAGGGGAATGGCAGAATAAGTTATAGTATATGAAAGTAATGGAATATTATTGTTTTATTAAAAATGATGAACAAACTTATTTTAAAAAGGCCTGGAAAGATTTACATGAACTGATGCTGAAAGAACTATGGAGACTGAATATAAATCAACACATACTATGTTCACTTTTTTTTCTTTTTCTTCTGTTTTTATTCCTCTCCTGATTTTTTCCATTTGTTTTAATTTTTCTCTCCTAACATAATTCATAAAGAAATGTCTATTAAGAAAACGAATGTACTTTATAATCAGAAAAAAAATCAATAAAAAATTAAAAAAATCTCTACTCTTGTGGACTTTTTTTTTTCAATTGGCATGTCAATATACACAAATATAGTTATACACAAAATGCTTTTTGTGCTTCATTCTCAAAGAATATCATGACATCAGGGAGGTAATGCCATGACATGCAAGTGAATTGGATAGGAAGGGCTATGCAAGGTTATCTCCCTCACTTTCCCTTCCAGAGCCATCGGGGTCCAGTGGCCAGTTATAAATTAGGATGACTGGAGATGGCCATAGATGCAATGGGAGACTTTGACCTTTTTTAAGTTGAGGTCTCCCACATATCTCAGTTTGACTGAGGCCATGCCCATTCAGTGATTAAGGGTATGTGGTAATTGAAGCAAAGAATCTCTTAGTTAAAAAAAAAAACAAACAAAACTCTAAATAAATACGGGAAGAGAAGACCTAAGAGTTTCTGGCCAAAGCAGAAATGATTGCTATTTACATTCAGAGTCAATCAGGACCCAAACAATGACCAAATGGTACTTAGCTTGGGACCTCTTGGTGGTCAGTCAATGAGAATCAGAGTGTTTTTTTTTTTTTTTTCTTTTTTGGATCCCTGAACCTTCTCAAGATATGTTGGGGTTTACTGGCTATATTTCTTTCTTAAAGACCATGAAGGCATTTTGTATATAAGGATTCACAAAATATGTAAATACAAAATAAGTGAATGCAAAGTAAATGAAAGCTTCTTCCATGTGACAATCTTTCAAAAACTTATAGAAAATGAGCACATCCCCAGTAAGTCTTCTCCAACCTAGGTTAAACATCTTTTTTTTCCTTAATTGATTTTCTGTGGGATGGTATCCAAGCTCATCCACATTATGGTCATTCTGTTTTCATTTGTGTGGGTCTTTTAAAAATGTGGTGGCCAGAATTGAACATACTCTTTCTTCTCTAGTTGAACACAACAGAAGGGATATTGGGAATTCAGTATGTGATTGGTGAAGTTGCAATGGACTCCCTACATGCTATGGGAAAAGAAAGCTAGTTTGGCCATGTTTGTCTTTTCAGCTGCGGAGGCAAGAGCTCCATCTACTGGGCAGTTGTCCTCACTTCTTCCTGTAAATTGGAAAATCACAGTGGCATCCCAGCCAGTTTTCCTGACTCCTAGTCTGTCCTTGTTGTCATTTAATGGAGTCCAACTCTTCATAACCCCATTTGGGGTTTTCTTGACAAAGAAACTGGAGTAGAAACTAAGGCAAACAGAGTTAAGTGACTTGTACATAGGGAAGGATAAAAACAAGGGTTGACTGGATCTTTGATTTTTTTTTTTTTTGGGTATAGGTCATTCTTGGTCAAGGAAACTTTTTCCATTAATTGGCTATTCAAATTCACACCTTCTCTGCAGTTTACTGTCTTAGAGAATTGCCCAGGCTAATGGAGAGCTTAACTGATTTAATTGAATAAGAAATCTAAAAACTGAATGAATTATGGGAAATCAGTAGAGGTCCTGCACATCTCCTGATACATCTGTAGATTTCACAGATTCGCAGAACCAAGACTCATCAGAAACAGAATCTGATCAGGGTTTTCTTGACCTTGAAATCAGCCTCTATTCCTGTGCTCACCTTACTAGAGTAGTGGTATCAAGCTTAAATAGAAATGGAACACTAACCTGTATTTAAAGAGCTCCATGGGTTACATCTTGACTTAAAAATATATTAATATTATTTTTGTTTTATTGAATATTTTGTTCTGGTTTTGGCAGCACTTGGAATTGTAGGCTGTTTTCTGTGGTTGAGTGTTTGACCCCTCTTTATAGAGTACTTAGAAAAGTGTAGTTTAGTGGTAGAAGAAACCAGGAAGTTGATATTAGAATATGAAAGACCTGATCTCAGCCATTTTGTGGGGTATTGCCAAGTCAGGCAACCTCTCATTGCCCCAGGCAATTCTGGAAAACCAAAAGCCTTAGTAAATTTGGCACAATAGAATAGAATGAGAGGGGTTGGGTTCAAAACTAGTATTTACGTTGCACTTGGGTAAGTCATCTACTTCTTTGGGCCATAGTTTCCTCATTTTTAAAAAAGGATTGGTGGGACTAGAGTCCTTTGAGGGCCTTCCAACTCTAGATCTGCCTAGCTATAAAACTAAAAAAAAATATAGGTTGCTTGAAAGAGGACAGCTTCCTTACCCCAAATTTTCCAAATAGTGAATTCATAGATCAGGACCAACAAAATCAAACTAAACCAAATCAAATACTGCTTTAAGGTTCTGCAAACATGTTCCTTGCTAACATTGTAAGTACAAATAGTACTACTCCATTTTACAGTTGAAAAAGCTGAGGTACAAGGAATTTAAATGACAGGAGTTGTGGTTAACAAGCAGAATTTGAATCTTGAACTCCTAACTTCAAGGACAAATTACTTTTGCTTTTGAGAGTTATAATTTATCAACCATTTATGATGTGTTTGCTGTGTGCAGCCTCCTATATATACAAGGCTATGATTTAACTAAGACACAAGATTTACCCTAACTGAGTTTAAAGTTTCATAGAGGGAATGTTGCTTCAGTTAAGACTAATTGTAGAAGCACAATTTTTTTCTGGAAAAAGTGGCAATCTTTATTTGTCCTTTATGCCTTTATATTGTATAAATGGCCTCTCTATTTCTCCTTTTACTCTGTCCTGCCACATTTTTATTGTTATAGTCTTTTTGCATTGGGCTATTTGTGACTACTAGTGTGGAGTAAGAAATAAATATCTTGGCAGAAGAGTAAGCTAATCTCACCTTTTTAGTGTTTATCACTTACGCTGCCCTCCAAGCTGTCTGGGAAATATGGTGGCAGAAAAATAGCACTGTGGTGGTAGGCGGTGAGAAGGAAGGAGAGCCTATTATTCTTTTTACCATTTTGACCCCAATTTGAAGTAACTGTGTTGATCACAAAGAACAATGAGCACCATTGGAAAGTCAGTCAGTTAATAAGCATGTATTAAGTGTCTATTACATGTCAGACACTGTGCAAAGTGCTAGGAATACGAAAAGTAGCAAAAAAGAGTTCCTGACCTCAAGGAGCTCACAATTTAACCAAGGAGACAAAAACTAATGGGGGAGACAAAAAGCAAACAAATATGTATAAATAAGCTTTAGATAAGAAAATAGGAAATAATTAACAGAGTTTGGTAAAATCTTCCTATAGAAGAGGAGTTTTAGTTGGAACTTCAAAGGAAGTCAAGGAAGACAGGAGATGGAGATGGTAAGTAAGAGAGAATGCCCAGAGTTGAGAGATGAGATGTCTTGTTATTGGAACTTCAAAGATATCAGTCTCACTGGCTTAAAAAAATGTGTGACAAGGGGGTAAGGTATAAGAAGATTGGAAATTTATGTATGTGTGTTTGTGTTGGCTATGAAGGGCTTTGAAAGCCAAAAATAGAGGATTTTGTTTTTGATTCTGAATGTAATAGGGAGCTATTGAAGTTCATTGCATAGAGAGTGACATAGTTAGGCTTTAGGAAAATCACTTTGATAACTGCATGGAAAACGGATTCAAGTAAAGAAAGACTTGAGGTAACCAGTTCATCAGTAGGCTATTGCAGTAATCTGCGGAAAAAAGTGGGAAAGGGCCTGCCATAGAGTGGTGGTAATTTCAGAAGAGAAAAGGGATTGTATTCAAGAGATGGTGCAAAGGTGAAATCAATAGGTTTTAACAGCAGATTGAATATGGATGTGGGGCGTGGGATGGTGAAGAGTTGAAGATGATAGTTAAATTATAAACCTGAAAGATGTTATTTTCCATAGAGCAAAGATACCAAGTTCTGTTTTGGGCCTCAAAGGAAAGAGATTATTAAGTGATGATGGCAGAGAGAGGACCTGAAATTATCAATGGGGAGCAAGGAGTATTCCAATTCCTTCACCTCAACCAGTGAGTCAAGGGGAATTAGTGAAGGTGTAGTTAGTATAGAACAGTGGCCCAGGAGGCTGTGTCATTTGGGGAAAAACAGAGCTTGGTGATTAGTGGAAGATGGAAGAAGTGGTAAAGGAAAAGATAGAAGATCAAGGCAAGTCACTTGCTTATGGAACAGGCATTCCAGAGGACACAGTGGAAAAGGTGAGTTGCATTTGGTTTGGACTTTGTAGATGGGAGATGAAGGGGCAATATCCTACACTGTATTCCTAGTGTGTACAATCAGTGATGGATTTGAACAGAGGAATAAGGAACTGAGCAGAGAATGATGGGGCATTATTGTATGATGTATAATGACCTAAAGGGGTTTGGAATCACTGGGATGTGTTGAGTATGACCAAGTAAGAGAATGTTAATCATTGAGTGGAAGGCACTTGTACTGAGTAGGCTGACTTGCCTCTGATTTCTATTACGCTTTCCTCATTCTCAGCATTTTCCCTTTCATTGTCCCTACATTGTTACTTGCCTCTGTCATACTGTAACTATTTTTACTCTAGACTTATTATTTAAGTAGCATTCTATCTGATATATGTGCAATGAGACAAATATAAAATTACTATGGTGGTTGTGAAGGGATATTAAAATTTTAGGGCTTATCTTTTTTCCTTCTCATCCTTCTTATACCTCACGTCTAGCACTGACATATAGTAGTTACTTCATAAATGTTTATTGATTGATAGATTTACTTTCCTTCCTGATATTTAGATTTTGGAACTTGATATTCCAATAGAATAGCTAACCATCCAGAACATCAACTAATCTGGACAGCATATATAAATATTTGACACTCATTGTCCCTTGTCTCTGCAAAGAAGGGAGAAAAAGTATATTTTTCTAAATATGGATGAATTATTCTTTATATTAAAGGTTCTTTATTTGGGATGCAAGGGTTCCATAAACTTGGATTGGGAGAAAAAAAACAATCTGGCACTTCATTCAGTTATGACTTAAAAAAACAAATACATTATTCTGAGAAGGGGGCTCACTATGGGCTCCATTAGATTGCTAAAGGAATTCATGGAACAAACATGTTAACAACTCTTGCTTTAGAAAAACATTGGGGGGAAATTGAAAATCCTCTATCCGTTTCTCTCACAAAGCATCTTGTGAATGTGATTTCTGGGGATGATTTGGAAATCAAAACAATGCTTTACTTTTAATTACGTGAAGTGTGTGCAGTAAATGGCAGTTTAGAGCAAGGCTTCTTAAACTTTTTCTACTTGTGGCCCCTTTTTGCCTGAAAATTTTTTACAAGATCCCCAGTATATAGGTATATAAAATAGGTCTACAAATTAAACATTTGCTGATAATAAATCACAATTTCACTATCCCCACATTCAGTTATGAGACCCCCATATGGGATTGTGACCCACAGTTTAAGGAATTGGAATTTAGAACAAGGAAATGAGGAAATCCTTCCCCCACCTCCCAATAATACTCTGCGTTTCTCAGATCAGCTGCAGCTCCCTGGTCTTGCCTGTCTGACTGTAATCAGAGTATTTTTCTTGATTTTTTTTCTAACAGCTTTCACATATGACAAAATCAGCTTTAGCATTTCCTGACCTCTAGTGGACAATATGATACAAGAAGGTGTCTATTAGCTTGTAGGAGAAGCTAGCTTTGACATTTAAGTAGACAGAAATAGATTCAGTAGTAACTTGAGCCTAAGTAGGAACTTGTCATCACAATATGCTTTATCTACATTGTCTCATTTGAAATTACAATAACCCTATGAAGTAGCTAGGTCAGGTATTGTTAATTTCATTTTACAGACAAGGAAACTGATTTTTCTAAAATTTTTATTAAAACTTTTTATTCACAAAACATATGCATGGGTAATTTTTCAAAATTGACCCTTGCAAAACCTTCTGTTCCAAATTTTCCCCTTTTCCCCCCATCTCTCCCTTAGATGGCAGGAGGTCCAACACATGTTAAATATGTTAAAATATATGTTAAATCCAATATATATGTACATATTTATACAGTTATCTTGCTACACAAGAAAAATTAGATCAAGAAGGAAGAAGAAAAAAAAAACCTGAGAAAGAAAACAAAATGCAAGCAAACAACAACAGAAAGAGGAGAATGCTTTGTTGTGGTCCACACTCAGTTCCCACAGTCCTCTGGGTGTAGATGGCTCTTTTTATCACCAAACAATTGGAACTGGTTTGAATCATCTCATTGTTGAAAAGAGCCATGTCCATCAGAACTTGTTGTTGCTGTGTATAATGATCTCCTGGTTCTGCTCATTTCACTTAGCATCAGTTCATGTAAGTCTCCCCAGGCCTCTCTGAAATCATCCTGTTGGTCATTTTTTACAGAATAATAATATTCCATAACATCCATATACCATAATTTACTCAGCCATTCTTCAATTGATGGACATCTATTCAGAGGAAATTGAATTTTTGAGAGGTTAATTTATTTTCCCCAATATCAGATACTACTAGCTGAAAAGAGGGTTTGAACTTAAGTCCAGCATTCTGTCACTATACTAAAATGTCTCTTGGTTTTATCATTGACAATTTGTAAAGCCACCAGGTTAAGAATATCTTGGCCTGAGTAGGACCTCTCCCTTCTTCCCTACTCTATCATAATGATGTATAAGAATTGAAGAATGTCTACAGTTTATAACTTCTTTTTTTTTTTTAAACAGTTTTTAACTATAAGCTTTCCCAGCTGATACTTGGGTTATGAGTGGCAGGTCACTACCACTCCATCATCTGATGGAGCATAACTTGTGGAGTGGTGAAAAAAGTCTTGGCTTTGGAATTGGATCCCTTAGACTTAATTGCTGGTCCCATCTTTAATTATAGACTTTAGACAAGTTTAGAAAAGGGGTTAACATGGTGAAGAGAAGCTATGAAGGCTATTCTTCTCTAGGATCTCTCCTTGTTAGAGACAAAGAGCCTGTTAAAACATCACCAAACCCCTGCCCCCAAAAAGTGCATACCAGGAAGCAGGATACGATCAATTACCTCAAGAAAGTGTCAAGCAGGCATCCTGCTTCAAGAGGTCACACATACACAAAGATTCCTCCCCTTACTCAATTTCCTGACAAATGGTCAACAGATGTTACATCCTTTGTTATATGAAAGTTTGCTTTGATACACAACGTATATAAACCCTGTACTTTGCCTCAATAAACGAGCTATTCTGCCCCTATACAGAGTGGTCTCCATTCTTTCCTTTCACAGCCCATCCCCAGGTTGAAGCCTCCCCAGCCTTCGGCTCACAGGCTGATGCGAGATTTCAGGCACCCTTAGTTCGAGACCCGCGGGATGGGTCAATTGGCGCCCGAACAGGGACCTGAAAATCCGCATCGCCCCGGCGGATTGACGAGGACAAGGAAGCACGAAGAGACGCACCATCTGGCCAGATCCCCGTCTATCGACCCCACAAAAGATTCTACAGACCACGAGTAAGTAATCCAATCCGCCGCAATCATGGGCTCCCACCTTTCTAAAGAACAGGCTTTTGTCAAGGATCTTAAAGAAAGCTTTAGAGAAAGAGAAATTAAGGTGAAAAAAAAAGGACCTCATAAAATTTTTTATTTATATTGATAAGATCTGTCCTTGGTTTATTGTTAATGGTCCAGAGATCCATCCCGCAAAATGGCAAAAGGTAGGCAGGGACTTAAATGAAATTCTCAGAAAAGAGGGACCTGAATCCATGCCCCTTAACATTTTCCCATACTGGACGCTCATTAATGAGGTTGTAGGAAGCGCGGCATCTGATGGTGGCGCCAGACACCTTATTATCAGCGCTGAGTCCTGCTTGCGTCCACTTTCTCGGGCTGCCTCTAAGGCTTCATTATGCGAAGAGAAAGATAAAGAAACTCCGGTAGAGAATAAAAAGACAAAGCCTCCCTCCCGCCCTTCTTCAATCATTCTAGATCCTCCCCCACCACACCATATCCCGCTCTTGTATCCTCCCTTACCCACTGATCCAGTGATTCTTCCATCTTCACCACCTAATCAGACCCATAAAAGTAAAACTTACAAATCCAGTAAGTCATGCCCGGTAGAAAACGAAACCTTTGACGGTGTTATGAGCAGCACTGAAGTGGAAGCGGCTGTATTCCTAAATCAAGTCGGAAACCCTCAACCGCTGCCCCTTACACTTCCTAACTACTTTCCCCAAAACGCCCCTTTCTCCCCAGCCCTCGGTGCTCCTAATCCCGACCTTAGGGCTATTAAGGAGAAACTCATTAATGATTTGAGGGAACTTGGGGAAATAATGACAGTACAAGAACAATACGCCCGAATGACCCTCCAATTTAATGATATTCAGGACTCCTTGAGATCATCCCTCTCCCTCCAAACATCGACAAAAACCCCTCCAGGCTCTCTTAGGAAAAAGGAAACACCGCCTTCCTCAGAAAAGAAAAAAGAAAGACATACACTCGTCTTTCCTGTGATTGAGAGACCTAGACCCAAGACCAGATCCCAAAGCAAGGGGGAGGATATTCCAGATCCTGCTTCGTCTTCAGACAAAGAGGAGAATGAATCAGGGGTGAACGAATCAGGCTTAGCCCAAAACTCAAATTCAACTAATAACAATCCTCCTAATAAAGGTTCGGCACAAGAATCTGATAGTGAAGGCTCTGATAGTGATGAAAACGCAACAGAAAATGAAACACCCATTCGAGAAACTCCCAGAGCAAAATTTAAAAATATTAAAGACCTCCACACAGCTGTTAAAAAATATGGACCCAACGCTCCTTTTACTATATCAGCATTAGAAGCAATAGGACAAGGAGGTTATTTAATGCCTGGGGAATGGATTAGAGTAGTGCAAGCCGCACTCTCCAGAGCACAATTTTTAACCTGGAAAACAGACTTTTTCGATAGATGTGCGGTAACTGAGAAAAAGAATAGACAGTCTACTAATAAAGAGACCCGACAATGGACCTTAGATAAACTTACAGGTCAAGGCTCTTATGTGACAGAAGCCAAACAAAAAACGCTTCCCTATGGCCTGCTGGCACAAACCTCAGAGGCAGCCATAGGTGCATGGCGAGCACTCCCTACTTCAGGCTCGGCCCTCGCCCCTCTAAGCAAGGTGCTTCAGAAAAATAATGAAGATTATTCAGAATTTATAAGTAGATTATTGGAAACAGCAGAAAGAACACAAGGTACAGAGGCTGCTGAAAATCATTTAGTTAAAAGATTAGCATATGAAAACGCAAACGAAGCCTGCCGTGATGCGCTTAGGGGTCAATGGAGAGATAAATCTCTCAATGAAATGATTAAATTATGCAGAGACATAGACCCAGCCACAGATAAACTAGCTAAAGCTAATAAGGAAGGTCTTCTGGCTATCGGGGCCGCCCTACAACAAAATAGGAACCCCAAGTCATGCTTTAGGTGTAACAATGAAGGACATTTTGCTAGGCAGTGTCCCTTAAATCAACTGATAAATAACTTTTCAAACAATAACCATGCCCTTAATCAATCTTCCAACGGCCCGCGGCCAGCTCCGGCCTCCCTTTGCCCTAGATGCAGGAAAGGATACCATTGGAGCAGTGCCTGTCGCTCCACTCATGATGTAGATGGGAAACCAATACGCCCCCCACCCCAGGGAAACGGCCGACGGGGTCCGCCCCGGACCCCTCAAGGACCTACCTTGGCAGCCACGGGGAACCAGTTCACCAACTACTCCACAGGGCCACACCAGGCAGTGCAGGGGTGGACTTGTGTGCCACCGCCCCCACAATATTAAAACCAGAGGATGGCCCACAAATCCTCGAGACCGGCACTTACGGCCCTCCCCCTCCCTCGACTTTCTTTCTTATCATAGGTCGCGCCTCGCCCACCCTACAAGGACTTACAATACACACCACTCTGGTTGACAACGATTATGAGGGGGAAATCAAAATTGTAGCCTCAGCCACTCACAACCCTGTAGAGATCCAACCCCATCAAAGGCTAGCACAAGCCATACCACTCCCACTACACACCTCTTACCCTGCCCACGAGCGTAAAAGAGGAAACTCCGTACCGGGATCCTCAAATGCATATTGGGTCAGAACTATCACCTCAGACAGGCCCACTCTGAAGCTTAAACTGCAAGGCAAGACCTTTTCCGGGCTGATTGACTCAGGGGCTGATGCTACAGTCATCTCTGCCAATCATTGGCCATCCACTTGGCCCTCACAGCCCTCCATGACTCACCTGCAAGGTATAGGACAGTCTAATAATGTCATGGAATCCTCTCAAATACTTAGCTGGGAAGATTCGGAAGGAAATAAAGGAACAGTCCGCCCCTTCATTGTCCCTAATCTCCCTGTTAATTTATGGGGAAGAGACATTCTCTCTCAAATGGGTACCATCATGTGTAGCCCTAACTCAATTATCACAGGACAAATGTTAAATCAGGGATTCCTCCCTCGACAAGGACTAGGAAGGAACAATCAAGGCATCAGTCAACCTGTTCAGCTACAGCCCAATCCCAATCGCGCTGGTCTTGGTTACCAGAATCAGGGACATTTTTTCTAAGGGCCACTGGTCCCCCCAGCCTACAGGCGGATAAAATTACATGGAAATCTGATACTCCCGTCTGGATTGACCAGTGGCCCCTACCAAAAGAAAAATTGGAGGCTGCAACAACCTTAATTCAACAACAACTAGATGCTGGACACATAGAGTACTCCAATTCTCCATGGAACACACCTATTTTTGTAATAAAAAAGAAATCAAGATCATGGAGACTACTGCATGATCTAAGGGCAGTAAACAAAACCATGATCCCCATGGGAGCTCTACAGCCAGGCCTACCTAACCCCATAGCTATTCCTGCTGATTTTTCCAGAATAGTCATAGATCTAAAAGATTGCTTTTTTTCTATCCCACTTCATCCTGAAGACTCTAAAAGATTTGCCTTTACTATACCTGTTACTAACTGCATAGGCCCTTCACCCCGCTTCCAATGGAAAGTTCTTCCTCAAGGGATGACTAATAGTCCCACCCTCTGTCAAAAATATGTAGCTCAGACTATTGACCCTTTTCGCCTACGCTATCCTCATCTTTATATCATCCATTACATGGATGATATCCTCATAGCAGGCCCTTCCAATAATGGTTTAACTAGAATTACTAATCAGCTGATAACAGCATTACAAAATAGAGGATTCCGTATTTCCCCAGATAAGGTCCAAATCACACCCCCACAATTCTTCTTAGGCTTTGAATTACACCTTAATCATGTAATGACTCAAAAAACAGAGATACGTACATCACATCTCCATACCTTGAACGATTTCCAAAAATTGTTAGGAGATATAAATTGGCTACGCCCATATTTAAAATTAACAACAGGAGACTTGAAGCCCCTATTTGATATTCTGAAAGGAGACTCTGATCCCACCTCGCCACGTACCCTCTCTAAGGAAGGTGAAGAGGTTATAAAAAGGGTTAATCATGCTATCTCCACTCAACAAATTGGATATTATAACCCTCAGAAAAAATTATGGTTTCTTATTTTTTCCACAAATTTCTCCCCCACCGGACTTCTATGGCAGGAAAAACCCCTATATTGGGTCCATTGTCCAGCGACACCCAGTAAAATACTTTCCACTTATCCGCTCATCACGGCGGAATTATTACAAGAAGGAAGAACCCTGTCTATTAAACTCTTTGGGAAAGACCCTGACCACATTGTCTGTCCATACACTAGTGTAGAAATATCTCAGCTTCAACAGAGGAATGACTCTTGGGCTATTGCCACTATTTCCTACCAAGGGATTATTAATAATCAATACCCCCCCGACAAACTCATAAAATTCCTTAATGAAACCCCTATGACCTTCTCACGTACAACTAAAACAAATCCAATCAAACAAGCTCACCTGATTTTCACGGATGGATCCTCCTCAGGTAAAGCGGCTATCACAGTAGATGGGGTTCTCATCTCATTCATCACACCTTATATATCAGCTCAACTTGTAGAATTAGCTGCCATCCTCTGGGTATTCAAAAATGTCTCTGGCCCAATGAATATATACACCGACAGTGCTTATATTGCCAATTCCATCCCACTACTTGAGACCGTCCCTTACATCAGGCCCTCTACTAACGCCTCCCCTATGTTTTCTCAAATTCAAAAACTCATCCTAGAAAGGAATTGCCCTTTCTTTATATGCCACATCCGAGCACATTCTGATCTCCCCGGCCCCCTTGTTAAGGGAAATGAAATAGTGGACCTCGCCACCAAACAAACCTTTCTAGTTTCAACCCTGAGCATTTCCCCTGCAGACGCAGCTACTAGGGCACATGAATTACACCACCTTAATGCCCAATCTTTACGCCAACAATTTAAAATTACAAAAGAACAAGCTAGACAGATTGTTAAACAATGCCCGGGTTGTATAATTCATCTACCCGAACCCCACCTTGGTGTTAATCCTCGAGGTATCATTCCTGGAGAAATCTGGCAAATGGACGTGACTCATTTCACATCATTTGGTAAGCTTAAATATATCCACGTTTCTATTGACACCTTTAGTGGCTTTATTTTCGCTACCCTGCAAACAGGAGAAGCCTCTAAACATGTCATCAGCCATGTCATGGCCTCACTGGCTGTTGTACCCAAACCCAAAATTCTTAAAACGGACAATGGTCCCGGATACACCAGTGCCTCTTTCAAACAATTTTGTGCCCATATGGGTATTAAACATGTTACTGGTATCCCTTACAACCCTCAAGGACAGGGTATTGTGGAAAGGGCTCACCAAACACTCAAAAGAACAATTTCAAAATTACAATCGGGCACTGAGACCCTTTACTTACGGATTGGCAACCACAAAACCTTACTGAACCATGCACTTTTTGTGCTCAATTTTTTAACCCTAGACAATGAGGGTAAATCTGCTGCTGATCGCCTCTGGCATCCTTCCACAGCAAATGATTATGCCAAAGTTAAATGGAAGGACCCCCTCACGAATCAATGGCATGGCCCTGATCCTGTACTCATTTGGGGTAAAGGACATGCATGTATCTATGACACTCAAGCTCAAAATGCCAGATGGCTCCCAGACAGACTAGTCAAACCTTTAAACACCCCAAATGAACAAAAATATAATAATCTACCCAGGGAATCACCCTGAGAAAGTATGTATGTGTTCTCTTTACAGATACATGGACACAGTGCTCCTTGGGATCGTAATTGCCTTATTGATTCTTGCAAGCATCATCAGTATCCTGTGCTGCCAAAACAAACTGCCAGTCCCCTGCCCTGTTTGAGCAATATTGATACCAGTTGCGCGTTTCATGCACGCAATCATGATGCTCCCTGCTATTATCCTCCTGAGTTTGCTACGCCCGGCCCACCCAACCTACCGCATCTATAATTACACATGGGTAGTTATGAACTCCTGGGGAGACACAGTGTGGAGTTCGTCCTATATGCAACACTCCATCCCCTGGCCTGACCTCTACCCTGACCTCTGTCAACTTGCAAAAGGATCTGCAGGATGGGATATCCAAGATTATCATGGAAGCGCACCCCCAATGACTGCCCCTGGAGGTGCCGGAGCATGGGGATGCATGACCCCTAATGTAAGATCAGTCACAAAAACGTTCTCCTTCTATGTCTGTCCCGGTACTAAACATAGGGACAAAAGTCTAACATATAAGTGTGGCGGCCCTAACGACTTCTATTGTGCCTCATGGGGCTGCGAAACCACGGGAGATACTTACTGGTCCCCTTCCTCCTCATGGGATTACATTAAGGTTGTGGCCAATTACAGCCACACAGCAAAATCCAGCAGTCTTCCTCACAACCCTCATGGCCGTCAGATCTTCAATTATCCTCTGGACCCAAAATGCAATTCCTGGTGCCATCCACTAAAAATCTCTTTCACTGAGGAAGGCAAACGACACAAACAAATTTGGGAGCTGGGTCTCATTTGGGGACTCAGATTATATCAACCTTATTATCACAATGGACTTACATTCACCATCAAACTTTATATGAACCTTCCAACATCGAAGTCCTCCATAGGTATTGGACCTAATTCACAATTGTTACCACCCAAGCCTGTAAAACCCCTTACGCCGTTACCACCCAAGC
>JAJPUD010011809.1:15697-30603 GCA_023553655.1 Myrmecobius fasciatus
GTTACCACCCAAGCCTGTAAAACCCCTTACGCCGTTACCACCCAAGCCTGTAAAACCCCTCACGCCGTTTCCCCTGCCCTTTCCGCCCTCCCCTTACCCCCCCTCTCCTTCTCCTTCCCCTCCTTTTTTTTTTTTTTTTTTTGTTGTTGTTTGGCATGATATGTGGGAAATTCTAAGAATTAACATCTGATCATCAGGGAATTGGAGCACACTGGGATAGAGGAAGAAGAAATAACAATGAAGAAGAATTACTACTATTATCAATAAAAGGGGCTTACTTCAAGATTTGCTGAAAGTCAGAAGCTAGTTTCCCTAGCTTCTCCTCAGATATGAAGAAAAGGATCCCTAAATCCTGTGATTTCTATCATTCTAAAAGACACTAAAGCAGAACAAGCATGAGTGAACAATCACCATTGAATTCTGAGGGAGCCATTGTAGGTAGGAAATCTTGTTTGGATGACTATCAAAAACCATAACTCCACTGGGTTCCTCCATCAAATTGTTAGGTTTGCCTCTGCGCTTTTTATCATTACACACATAATTATTCTGATGGCTTTCTGATTTTAGTTCTCCACATCCCTATTATTGAATATTTAAAGCCATATTATTGTTTGTTCTTTGTTTTTTAGGAATATCCACTACATCACATCTTTTTTTTCCCCTGAGGCATTTGAGGTTAAGTGACTTGCCCAGGGTCACACAGCTAGGGAATGTTAAGTATCTGAGGTCAGATTTGAACTCAGGTCCTCCTGACTTCAGGGCTGGTGCTCTATCTACTGCGCCACCTAGCTGCCCCAACTACATCACATCTTGCCTTGTAAATGAATTGGCTTTAAGTAAGCAGAACTGCACAAAGTCATCAGCCACACTTTCTCTTCCAGAGTCATTGGAGCATGTGGCAAAACAAAAGTCAACACTGCTGGTGATGGCGTGGCATGCAGTAGCATCTTGTCTGGCTAAGCTCCAAGTGCTTCACAAGTGCCTGCTTCAGTTGCCTTTGTGATCTTTGGAACAAATTATTCTTATTTGCCCACATGCTTGGGGTACATATCTCCTTAATTCACAGGTAGATTTGAGATCTTTTGGTTATCCTTATCCTGGTTTAGCCCATTTGTTGAGACCAGAGTGCATGGTACAGCTTCTTGGAGCCACAGGTGATAATTGGTTGAAAGGTGGATGAAAAGTGTTTATGAGCCCCCACACCAGAGGTACTAGTATTCCTGGAACACCCCATACTTTCCTAAAGATTCAAACTTTAGTTTTCACTTCAAATCTAGCCCTCTTTCAGGGCTGGCCTTAGATATAAGTAGGAATCCATTATGAGTGCTAAGATTTTAGGGACCATTGGACAGAGCTATCTGCCCCTAAACACTAAATCTATCCGAAATTGTTGCCCTATCTATATTAATTCTAAGTGTACTGACTCAAAGATTTTTCTTCTTTAGGAATCCATTATTAAAACACAAACAGACCATGAGTAAGGTCTCAACTTTAGCTTTAATAAGCAAACACCCTAACAGTTTCTGACTCTGAGGGGTTGGGTAACTAGTAGGGTGGAAAAGGGCATAGCGTGTGAGGAAAGGTGCCGAATAGAAATTTTAATTTATTATACTATTTTGACTGTCTTAGGCCCAGGTGGGAAGAATAAGCAGATCAGCTTCTTAGAAAATGGTTATTCTTTAGGGTTACAAACTAAGATGGTTATCCCAGCAAGGTAGATTCAGAGAAGGCTCCCTTGACCTCCAGGCAATATTTTTCTCTTTTTAGAAAATGAATGCTATGAGGTTTTATAACATCCCCTTTGCCAGTACTGAAGACCTATTTCTTGACCTACTCTGGCAATCTGGGTTCTGGTGCTGTTCACTTTGCTATAGAGGGGCCTGCATATTTCCTCTTTTAAATACCTACCCTGGGAGCTCATAATGAAGCTTTAACCATTCTCTCTGGGCTGAATCTCGGCATATGAGCTTTTTAACCTGGAAACAATTTTTTTTTTTTGAATAAAACATGCTATGAGGACTTGTTTGCACTTATGTAACCCTCACTGGAATAAATTAGCTTGAAAGAAGCCAGGACACCCTCTATAGTCCACATGTTCCAAACTATTCAATGTTTCCAAACCATTTCATATTCTAGATTTCTCAGATGCCAAGTGGGTTCTCAAGGACCAAGAGTGTGATGGTTGTTTTTTGATATCCCATAGCTCTGAATGAAACAACTGTTCCATAGAAGTTTATTTGAAAACCAGTGCTCACCTGAGTTTCAGACTTAGCATTATGTATTTCCTCAATATAGTTCTTTAGGTAAGAAATACTGTTATTCTGGATTTTTTTTTGGGGGGGGTGAGGAGAGTCAAGAGGGTTTCAAAATAGATTGCACAATTTTCTCAGTATTTTTTTAAAATGAGAAACAATCATATTGCTGTATAATTACCATCCAAACCCAAATTCCAAGATCAAGTTCCTGGTTCATTGGTATGTATTTATTTATGAATTTATATATTTTTGTATTTTTTTTTTTACCAAAGCTAGATAGAATGCTAGAGCCGTAGCCTTTGTTGTTTTTGTAGACAGTGTCTGAATCTCAAGTCACTCTGAGGGTTGCTCAAGTTATTTTCATTAGAGTCACATGAATTTTTTCTTGGAATGATCAAGAATTCCAAAAACCTATGTTATTGATCTTTAAGAGGCAATATGGCATAATGGATAGTTTGGAATCAGGAAGACAGGCTCAAATCTTGCCTCTGAAACTTAGTATCTTATCATGGCAAAAAAAAAAAAATGAACTTTTCTGAATTTCAAGCAGCTCTTAATTTTTTTTTTTTTCTTTTTCATGAGGCAATTGGGGTTAAGTGACTTGCCCAGGGTCACACAGCTAGGAAGTGTTAAGTGTCTGAGGCCAGATTTGGATTCAGGTCCTCTTGACTTCAGGGCTGGTTCTCTATCCACTGAGCCACCTAGCTGCCCCCACGCAGCTCTTTAACACTTAAAAATTTAGTTTCGGATGGGCTTGTAGAGGGAGTTTCTACATAGAAAGAATCACTTATGACACATTCACTTATATATGATATACTCACAAACAGGTATCTATACCTGCATATATATTGTTGTTCCATTGTTTTTCAGTCAGGTCTGATTTTTTTGTGACTTTATACATATACAAAAGCTGTCTGTATATATTTATACATTTATGTAGGTATACATACATGTATGTGTATATGTAGATATTAACTTGTATCTACACACATATGTTCTAGTAGAATGGAAAATAAATATTTATTTGGTACCTACTATCAGTCAATAAATATTTCTTAAGTGCCTACTATGTGCCAGCCACTGTGCTAAGCACTGGGGATACAAAGAAAGGCAAAAAATAGTCCCTACCCTCAAAAAGCTTACAGTCTAGAAGGGGAGACAATATGAAAACAACTATATACCAAAAAAGCTGCATATAGAATTAATTGGAGATAAACAATAGAGGAAGGACTCTAGTATTAAGGAGAATTGGGAAGTTTCTTGTGGAAGATATGATTTTTAGTTAGGTCTTAAAGGAAGCAAGGAGGCAGAAATGAGGAGGAAGAGCTAGCAAAAGCTAGAATTCTAAATAAACAACTTCTTGATTCATTTTTTCCCAGACTCTACCACAAAATCTATCCAAATTTTCATGTATTATATTAATAATTTTTCAAAGATTGTTAATATGTATATAACTTATTCTGGGCATGGGAGAAAGTCAGTAAAAATATTTAGAATTGGGAGATGGAATGTTTTGTTTAAGCAAGAGCAAGGCTAGTCCATTGTCTGTGGATAGCGAACATAGGGATCATCAGTCAATCAACAAACATTTATTCACTAGTCACTGTGTTAAGGGCTGGGAATATGAAGACAGCTAATTAGTAGTCAATAAAGAGTGTTTAAAGAAGTTTCATTTTTCACCTTGCTTTATTCTTCTGGATTTCTCTATCATGCCTACAGGAACCTCATCATCCAATAATAACACATCATCCCTGAATCTCATACCTCATCAATATCCTCTGCTTTGGGAGTTCCTCTGAGTGGAGTGTGAAGAACTTTCAGAACCTTCATTTAAAAAAGAAGTTCAGGCCAGTCATTTTCTCATTTCTCACTGATTGTTCTCCTCTGGACTTCTCCATCATGCTTTCTCTCCTTCCACCCCCTTCCCCCCAACTCCTTCCAATTATGTACTTTCTCTTCCTCCTCATTTTGTCTATGGCTTTTCTCCATAAGTTCTTTGAGGGTAGGAACTGTCCTTTTTGTATTTGCATTTCCAGAATTTAGAGCAATGTGTAACACACACTAGGTGCTTAATATTTCCTTAAGGATGGCATTGTATACAGGAAGACAAGCCATATGTATATAAAGATAGAAATAAAATCATAAGGCAATATATAATAAGTATTAGATGATAAGAAATACTATTCTAATAATTGGTATGATTGGAATGGTTAGTATCACAAGCAATCCAGCTCCTTCCTCCCTCAACTAGCTGCTACCAGAAATATTGCTGACATCACTTATTTTCTGCTCACTATTAGCTGGCTTCTGGGGTTGTGACCTTCTCTTAGTCTACACTTAAACTTTGCTCCTCACTTGAACAGATAAAATTCTTTGAACTTTCTTAGAAATGACAATCAGGATATGAAAATATATATAGGCTGATTGTTTCAGAGGAGAGCTTTCTTCCACTTATCAAGCCTCCTACTATTTCAATCTGTGTTTTCATGACTCAGATATTAGGTTTAATAGGCTAGATTCTCAGGGCTTAATAATTTTATTTTTTGCTATTTTGTGAAGCTTATAAAAATTACTAATAAATAAAAAATTCATTGATATTCTTCTCCATTTGGATTAAGTCCCAAAGGATAAAGGGCCTGGTACTTTACACTGAAGTTTGAACATTGGTCCTTTCTGTATCTCTATACAAATCCTATTCATTTACTGGTTCCATTTTTTAAAAAAATAGGTCCCTGTTTGCCAACTAGGAAATATACTCAAACAACTTAAAAGTAGTTAGGATTGATTAGATTTTATCTAACTGGCAAAAATTCAAACTACTTAAAGAGAAATTAGAAGGGTAACTTTATGGAACAGAATAAGCTTTGGAATCAGCTTCTGCTCAGGGCTACTGAGAACTATAAACCTGAATGGAAAGTTGGCAGTTACTAGTAGCTAAGACGTTCATTCCTTGATTCTTCTGAGGATTCAAGGGGAGGCAATTAGAATCTTGTGGGGATTATCTCATCTCTCTGTCTCTGTTTCTATCTCTTCTGTATTTATCTCTGAATCTCTGTGTCTGTCTTTTTCTCTTTCTCTATCCTCTTTTCAGTCGAAAGTATTCATTTAATCTCTTTTAGCCTCACTTTCCTTATCTGTATAATAATAATAATAATAACAACAACACCAATAACAACCTTTACTTACCTCTCAGGATTGTAGTCAGGAACAAGTATGAGATAATATATGCAAAGTACTTTACAAACCTAAAAGTGTTCTATAAATACAAGCTGTCAGGAAAGACTATTTGCACATAGTTAATATGAAATATATGCTTTTTTATTTATTCTTGTCCCTTCTTCATTAGATAAGAGACTATATCACCATGATGCATACTATAGCTGGGTGGCCTAGTGAATAGAGTGCTGACTTAGAGCCATAGCAGCAGTGAAACTGGAGCAGGTGCTTAAAGGATGGGTAAGGTTTAATTAGGCTGAGAGGAAAATAATAGGTATGGCCTTGGGGAGAGAGGAGAGATTTTGGTATGAGCAAAACTATGAAGGTGAAATAAATGAACAAATTACATTTGGTAAAGAATGAGCTGGAGAGAAGCATTTGTTCAGGGGAACAATAGAGAAGAATGGAAAGATAAATTAGCTTTAGATATTGAGGAACCTTGAATGATAGATAATAGAGTAATAGAATTGTTGGATTTTGAAACTAGGAGGGGTTTCAGAGGTCATTTAGTCCAGCTCTTTTATTTTCCTAATTATAAAGAAACTGAGATCCAGAGAGTTAAATGACTTGTCAGCCTCATCTAATTGGCAAACTATTAATAGTTTCTGAGTAAGTAAGGGAGTGAGTAAGAAAGAGGGTTATATTAGAAAGAAGGGCTAGGCTGATTTGGCCTGGAACAATGTTACATCACAAAATACAATAACTGACCTGGTTTTATTTGTTACAAGGGTCAGGGTGAGGGAGGGGGAAGTATGATTCATAAGAGTTTAAATGGGCCAAGTTTTAAATAGCAGAACTTACTGAAAAGCACCTGTGATTCTAATCGTTTTAATAAAGTAATCTACATCTCTATGTGTCAGAAGTATTATGCTTTCAGAAGCCTGCTAGGAAATTGTAGATATTTTTGTCACTCTTATACAAACCCTTATAAAATTCAATTTCTTCATAGCATGGAGGTAGAATTGGGGAGGGAAAGCAGGACCCATAAAAATAATAATGACAACTAGCTAGCATTTGGAAAGCATTTTAAAGTTTGTAAAGCATTGACAATTATTATCTTATTTAATCTTGACAATCCTGAGAGATAATTAAATGCTATTGATACTGTTATTCTCATTTTACCTAGAAAAAAAGTGAGGCAAAGAGAATTTAAATGAATTGTTTAAAGTCACATAACTAGCAAGTATTAGAGGCAGGATTACAAACTCAGGTCTTCCTAGGTAGAAGGCCAGAACTCTATCCACTGTGCCATCTGCAGGCATAATATCTATTAAGCCAATTCATACTACTACCTCGTAGAAGAGGGACAAGAATGAATGAACGAATGCACTCACAATCATATATTAAGCACTTATTATGTGTAAAACACTATGTTGAATGCTATAGATACTGATAGACAAGCCAGAAGATCCTTGTTCTCAAGGAGATCGTGTTCTAATGGAGGGGAAAACTATATAAGAAGTTTCAGGGGCAAATAGGTGTCACAGTGGAGAGAGCACCAGCCCTGAAGTAAGGGGGACCTGAATTTAAATCTGGCCTCAGACACTTAACACATCTTAGCTATGTGACCCTGGGCAAGTCACTTAACCCCAAATGCCTCAGTAAAATAAAAAAGAAAGAAAAAAAAAGAAAGAAATTTCTGCTGCAAAACCAAAGTCTCTTAGTCTTTAGGGTGCTGTGGAAAACCGTATGGTGATATTCTTCTTTAATGTCATTTTTACTGATAAAATCATATCCATTTTTGATGTTGAAGCATTTGACAATGGTCATGAGAACTTTCTTTTGAGGCTGACATGGAGATAGGGTTACAAAGTACCCAGAAAGAGCCCCTTGGTTGAATCTCCAAAGGGGTCATTTTTAGACTGAAATGGGATGGCTTGAAGAAACACTGGTTATTTGAGGGTTGCTGCTACTCTTAAGATTCTTGAGCTTACATTTTTGTCAATGGTAGTTGGTCAGTTTGGTGTTTGTTATAGTAAAGAAGGCAAGATCCTTCTTCACAATGATTGCTCTCTTCAAAGATGGCCAAGTTTCCTTTCATCAAAGGTCAAATCTTTTTGATTTGACTTTTAAGAAGCACAACCATTCCTATCTCTTTGACATATATTTTTCAAAATCAAAAGTACTTTGATTTTATTACTCTTGAAACCTGGAGTACATTGGCCATGATTTTCACAAAGTCAGTCTTGGAATCCTTTTCCTATTTCTTCTGTTCATCTCAAAGAGATAGCAATGGTTGTGCTTCTTAAAGTACACTTTACCATTTTGGGGCATTTGCCATATTTGACCTTTGGTGGAAGGAAATTTCTGATTTTAAAATTAAAGATTTTGAAAAACTAATTCAAACTAGTAGTTGGGAAAAAAATTTCCACTGGGATCTCTGTAAAAGTATTTGCATGCTACAAATTGACCTCAATCATCTCATTGTTGGAAAGAGTCATGTCCATCAGAATTGATTGTCGTATAATATTGTTGTTGTTGTGTACAATGATCTCCTGGTTCTGCTCATTTCACTTAGCATCAGTTCATGTAAGTCTCTCCAGTCCTCTTTGAAATCATTCCAATACAGACTCATTTTAAAAAGAAATTGTATATTTTAGGACAATAGTCCACTATTTTGAATTAAATTAATTTAAAGAATCTAACTGGAAAGTTTGATGATTTTGTAGTAAGATTTTTGTAATTGCATAAACCTCACAGTTTGTTAAACTCATTTGCATTTTGCATCAAAAAAGTTTTTCATTTTATAGTGGTGAATGATTTGCATATGACAATGGATTTTTTGGAGGTGGGATAAAATGGTTGGGCATTCTATCAACAGAAAGTACCTTTAAACAAGCCTTATCGAATGATGAAATAGAACTGATTCATGAACTCTCAGACAATTTTATCTTGTCAGATGCTATCCTTTATATATTAAAGTCTTGCCTTGCCAATAAGGCTCTGAGTTCCATGAGAGCAGATATTGCAATTTATGCTTTCTTTGTACTCTTCACTATTCTTAGATCATTTATTCTTATGTGTTTTTCACAAAGGATCTCTTTCAGGTGGTAATTGCTGGATTTTTTCTATTTCTACTTTTTCCTCATATTCTATCACTCCAGGACAATTTTTGTTTGGCAAGGCAACTGGGGTTAAATGACTTGCCCAGGGTCACACAATTAGTATTAAGTTTGAGGCAGGATTTGAATTCAGGTACTCCTGACTTCAAGGCCAGTGCTCTATCCACTGTGCCATCTAGCTGCTCCTAGATCATTTAAATAGAACTGATTGACTTAACTTAAATTGCTTCCCATACATCAAAAGAAAATATGTAACATACATTTTGGGGCTTAAGGGAAAAAAAAAAAAACATTTTTAACTCCATGAAATTCAGCCACCATACGGGCATTTCATACATATACTGATAAGAACAGGTCCTTCTTTGATTATACCAAGTAACCAATATTTCTTACTTTTATTATGTCCTTAATAAGGCTTTTGGGCCACATTTATGAGCATGTTATTTCTGGTCCCAGTGATGTTGCTGGGTGAGTACTAGTTTCTTCGTCATATCTTGTTCAGCAGAGCAATCACAATCAATACTTCACAGGAAGCTGTTCTCATGCATGGCAGCTGATATAACAATAGAAGTTAAAGCTATCAGTAGAAGTCTATAGCCCAGTCCTTAGCCACTGTTGGAGTAACTGATTTGCCTTGTATAATTGTATAATTATATATTGTATAATTGTATACATTGTGTAATTGATTTGCCTGCATTTTGAGTAAGTATAATGAATTAACTGTTATTAGTCCATCAGTCAATAAATAAATATTAAATGCTTACTATGTGCCAGGTACTGTGTGAAGGGCTGGGGAAACAAAAAAGAGTGAAAAGATGGTCTCTGTCCTCAAGGAACTACCAGTCCAATAGGGGAAGTAACAAAGAAATAAATAAGAGAAGGAAGTAATTAGAATTAAGAAGGCTTCCTTTGAAATAAATTGAGATTTTAGTTGGAACTTAAAAGAAGCCAGTAGATGGAGATGAGGAGAGAGTTCATTCAAAGTATGGTAGATAACCAAAATAAATACTTGGAACTGAGATGGAGTGTTTTGTTCTTGGAATAATATGAAGGCTAGTGTCACTAGATCGAAGAGTATAGGACAAGGATTAAGGCATAAAAAGATTAAAAATGTAGGAGGGGGCTAGGTTGTGAAGGGCTTTGAATGCCCATCAGAAATTTTATATTTGATCCTGGAGGCAAAAGAGAGCTGCTGAGGGTAATGGTGGTGACATGGTCCCATTTTTAGGAAAATGACTTAAGAGGCTGAATGGAAGATGGATTGGAGTGGAGAGAGACTTGAAGCAGGAAGACTCACCAACAGATTATGAATGATCTTGTGTAAGTCACTTAAATATCTATCCTTCACTTTTCTTATCTGTAAAATGAAGGCATTAGACTAGATGGCTTCCAAGTCCCCTTTCTCCTCCAAATCTCTATTCTTTTGATCATATAATACTTTAGTCATTGAAAATTTGATGTAACTAATCCTGTAGCTTATTTTGGATGTTTACAATTTATCCAAATTTCTCAGCTGCTTTTAACACCAATCTTAATATCAGTTCTTCAAGAGTATGGATCAAATATGTTATAATAAACAAAAGGAAACTGCCTGAGTATTTTTTTTCCGGTACTGTTGTTATATCAAATATTGATTGACTAGGTCAGTGATCAATGCATAGAAATCATGTGAATTTGTAAAGATTTTTGTTAGCAGAAAATGAAATTTTTGTTGAGCATCTTTGGTGGAACAGAGTCAAATCAAAGAATATTTATTAAGCTCCCAATAAGTGCCAGATATCATGCTAAAATCTGGGGAAATGAAGAAAGACAAACACAGTTCCTCCTCCCCAGAAACTCACTGTCTAATGGAGGCTGAGAGCACAATATTGGACCCTTGTGATAAAGAATGAGGAAGAAATAATGAATTTGGTCTAGATTGTTTCTAAGGGTCCTTCAAGAGTGAAATCTGTGATTTTTATGAAACATAAATCATGATTCCTGTCTGCAAGGAGATGATAATCTTTTTTTTTTGAAAATTTTATTTTACTTGCATAACATATGTGTGGGTAATTCTTCAACATTAACCCTTACATAGTTTTCTATTAAAAATTTTCCCCCCAACTCCCCACCCCTCCTCTAGATGGCAGGATATCCACTACATGTTAATTATGTTAAAATACTTGGCAAATCGAATATATGTATACATATTTCCACACTTATCATTGTTGTGCAAGAAAAATCTTATCTACACAAAAGACATATCAGATAAAGGAAATACAATGTAAGCAAACATTAATCAAGAGAATGAGAATGTTATGTTGTGGTCCACATTTCACATCCCTCTCTCTGGGTGTATATGGCTTTCTTCAGTGAACAATTAGAAGTGGTTTGAAACATTTCATTGTTGAAGGGAGCCATGTCCATCAGAATTGATCGTCATATAGTATTGTTGTTGCCGTGTACAATGAAGGGAGATAATAATCTAATTGGATTGGCAAAAGATAGATGGAAACTAATGCTATAATGAAAAGTGTTGAACTTGAAGTTATGATAGAAATAAGTTCAAATCCCGACTCTAATGCTTGCTAGTTGAGTGACTCCATATGGGCAATCACTTAACTTTTCCAACTCTCAGAAAGTTAAAGACTAAGTCAGTATTATATATTGGATTTATTTAAAATGCAAGTATTACCTATAGGCCTCTGACCATGTTTGCAAAAATTACAATTAAATTTAAATTAAATCAGATTATTAATCTATAAAATTTGGATGATAATACTACTTATGCTATCTAACCACCAATTTGATTTTAGTCAAGTGCATTATAAACCTGAAAGCACTATGGAAATGGGAGTTATTAATAATAACAATGGGATGGCATGTGATTAACTTATAAAGGAAGATATCAACAAGCCTAAAATGATAAGGTTTATATTAAACACATAAGTTCTACAAATAAAATCTCACATTTAATAATTGTTTGAGGTTTACAAAGTGCTTTCCATCCCATAATCCTAGTGAGGTAGGGAATGCAAGTATTATCACATCCCCTATTCTAGAAATAAGGAAGTACTCTTAGAGAAGTAAGTGACTTATTTAGTATCATTTAGTTCATGTCAGAGCAGAAAACCTTCTAGTAGTCAATGGTTATGGGATTTGACTTGTTTTTAACAGAACCAGCAACTTCTCTGGAGTAGGAAGATCAGCACCTCCTTTGAAATAGTGTTAGAAAATTGCTTATTATGAAATTAAGGGATGTGCTCTGGGGCAGGATTATATGGAAGGATGTGAATTTGGGACTTTCTAGTTACCAAACTTAGCTCTTTACCTACTACATGGCCACTGATCTGTGGTTGCAATGAATTTAATTATTAAATTGTATTTAATTAACTATTAATTATAGGAACAACTTTATGATGTATTAAATCCTGAGCTCAAATATAATCTCCTATGTTTACTTGACAAATTATTTAACCTCTTTCTGCCTTAATTTCATTATCTATAAAATGGGGATAATAATAACATTTACTTCCCAGAGCTATTATAAAGATAAAATGAGATGACATTTGTAAGTTTTGCAGACCTTAGAGTGCTATATGAATTCTAGTTATTATTATTATTATTATTATTACTATTATTAATACTCCTACTACTGGTCTGAGATGGCTAAGGTGACTTGAGACTAAAAGTAGATCTGAGTCAGTTATTTAGGAAAGGGGTCAAATCTCCTCAGCAACAATCAAAATAATATTCTTCTAAAAATTCTCTTTCCTTGAATATCGAGTCTGTTCCTAACCAACACGTCACTGGTGCCCAATCAGACAGTTCTGTAGTTCTATATACTGGTGGCTTACGCTCATTTTGAATTTCACTAAGCCTGGGATGTGCCTATACTCACAATCTATGTGGTCATTTTGATGGAAACAATTGGTCAATTCAATGATTATGGGAAGTTTGAATGTGGACTTTAAACACAGGTGTGTGGGAATAGTGAGTAAGGGAGCAGCCAATTAGGAACTCTATGATTCCCTGAAATCCAATCGCAGTGGGATGACCTGGACACCCCTGTCTGGAGTTCTACATCCAATTCAGGTTCCAACTCTCAGTGGAAATTTAAAAACAAAGTCATTATTATATATTAGATTTATTAAAAATGCAAGTATTACCCAAAAGCCTCTGGGCATGTGTGCAAAATGCTGCAATTAAATTAAATTAAATCCAGCAGTTAGAAGTAACATTTTCCACTAAAGAGGAGGAAAAAGGGGGAAAAAAGGAGCCCACCAGGATATACCAAACCAGAAAAGTACAAGCAATGGCCAGGACTTCTTCCAGAGAAGGAAGATGTTATTACTGTTATTATTATTAATATTACTCTGAGATAATGGAAAAATAATATATAAATTTGGAACAAGTTTGAAATTTTCTAGGCAGTTAATAGCAATGTTTGTGTAGAAGAGTGGTAGTGGTATAAGGACAGGAAAGTGACTGGCTATTGATCACTGGGAGAAGGCTTGGTTCATAGGCTCCTAGAATTCTAGCCCAAGTTCTTCATTTGACAGATGAGGAAACTGAGGCTCAAGATCACATGAAAAATAAATTATAGATTCTGTCTCTCTGACTCCCATCCATCGGTTTGTCTATTTCGACATGAGTGTTTTAATTCTGTAGATGTAAGAGAAGGGATTCCTGGTTTGGTTCCATGGAAATACAATTTGCCTCTAATGTCAATGAGGAGAGAGCAGGACAGGCTTGGAAGCTCACATATTTTCTACCTGAGCTTCATTAGATGAATATTAGGGTGGCAGGTGATAAATGAGATTGGACTTTTCTCAAAGGCTATTTCTTGACTCCTCAGGTTGACAGGATTAAATTCATGGGGAAAGCAATTCAATTCAATTCAACATTTATTAGGCATACATATCAGTGAAGCAATATCCTCAGTGATAGATGAAATAAAATTCTCCCCCTATAGATTATGGGCTTCTTGAGGGAAAAGAGCTATTTTTTTGTCTTTGTTTCCAGTGTGTAACAATGTCTGGCACACAGCAAACACTTACTAAATGCTTGTTGGCTAGTTGTTTTATATAGTTTAGATAATGCACAATCTTTAACCTTAACAGTATTTGCCTTCTCTTGGAGAGGGTGGGGATGGGAAGAATACAATGAAAACCCAAATAAAATATCTCATAATTTGTTAAGTGAAACTCTGGATGTGGAAGAGTCAGAGAATAAAAATCAAGTCAAGTAAAATCAAAGAATAAAGTAAAAAATGCATAGCAGAGAACAAAAGAAAACCTACAGTGAAACAAAGAAAAGATGGACAGTTTTGAATATAATGTGAATCTGAAATAGACTCTGTATGATATGGCTTTTATACTTTTCATTAAGAGGCATATTATCATCATAAGAATTAAATGAGATAATGCATGAAAACTGCTTAGTAAACCTTAAACTTTAGCCATTGATTGATGTTGATTTTTATAGAAGAGTTGGAGAAAATTCTTATAATATCAGGTCAGTGAGACCAACTTCAAATGGGGGAATGATTGTTCTCCTTCCTTTTGAGAAAGGATACAGTAACATGCAGATTTCCCCGTAGTCTATTGATTACTCTTAGGTTCTGAAAGATTTTTGTTGAAAAGCTCCTATGTAAAAAGAAAGGTCTTCAGTTCCAATGACCTTGTGATGAAGAAAGCCATCTACACTCAGAGAAGGACTGTGGGAACCGAGTGTGGACCACAACATAGCATTTTCATTCATTTTGTTGTTGTTTGCTTGCATTTTATTTTTTTTTCCTCATTTTTTTCCTTTTTGATTTGATTTTTCTTGTGCAGCAAGGTAATTGTATAACTATGTATACCTATTTTGGACTTAACATCTATTTTTACCATGTTTAACATATATTGGATTACTTGCTATCTAGGGGAGGGGGTGGGGAAAAGGAGGTGGGGAATTGAAACACAGGATTTTGCAAGGATTAATGTTGAAAAATTATCCATGCATATCTTTTGAAAATTAAAAAGCTTTAATTAAAAAAAAAAAAAAAAGGTCTTTTCTAGTTGATATAGTGGAACCAAAGAAAGGTGAAACATGGTCAAGGCCATGAGTAAATTCAAAGAGTTTACTGTTTAGAGGGGGAAGGTAAACTATTTACATAGATAAATACAAAACAAGGGAGAATATGAATACTCAGTCGGAGAGGTACAAAATGTTACAGTAGTTCCAAGCAAAGAGCATTCATTTCTGGTTAAAGACTTCCTGGTAGGGGCAGCTAGGTGGCGCAGTGGTTAGAGCACCAGCCCTGAAGTCAGGAGGACCTGAGTTCAAATCTGGTCTCAGACACTTCCTAGCTGTGTGACCCTGGGCAAGTCACTTAACCCCAATTGCCTCA
>JAJPUD010011809.1:30703-42318 GCA_023553655.1 Myrmecobius fasciatus
AAAAAAAAAAAAAAAAAAAGACTTCCTGGTAGGCTTTGTGTAGAAGGTGACATTTGAATGAATTTGAGAATGGGTAGGCATTGGATAAGAAGAGATGAAAATGAAAGAATAGTTTAGGCAGAAAGTCTTGCATGAACAAAAGTAGGGACCTAGAAAAGGGTTAGCCCTTAGGAGCTTGGGATTCACTCCATGCCATAGTGGCAAATCAGAACAGGATTTTGTGGAAGAGAGAGATTGAATATAATCTCTAGAGATTGTCTGGCTGGGTGTCTTTCTGGGAAAGAGAACACAAATAAAAAATGAGTTGGGCCCCGAGTTGAATAAGAGGAAGGGAGTAGGTTGGATTACTTTGGGGAAATTACAAAGCTCTTTTCATAGCATCAGAAAGGAAGGGAACTTAATGACCACTGAGTGCTTTTCCTTCATTTTGTTTCTGTTCAGTCATTTTCAGTTGTGTCTAACTCTTCATGACCTCATTTGGGTTTTCTTGGCAAAGATACTGGAACAGTTTGCCATTTCCTTCTACAGCTCATTTTATAGGTGAGGAAACAGACAAACAGGGTGAAGGGACTTGCCTATTGTCACATAGCCAGTAAGTATCCAAGGCAAGATTTTGAATTAAAAAAGATGAGTCTTCCTGACTCCAGGATTGGCATGCTATTCATTGTGCCACTTAACTGTCCCTCATTTTAGAGAAGAATAAATTCAGGCATAGATTAAATGATTTGAACAAAGGCACACAGCTATAAAGTGTCTAAGGTAGCATTTGAATCCCAGTCTTTCTGACTCTAAGTCCAGTGATTCATCCATTAGAACATATTGCCTCTCAAAAAGCTGTGCTGGCCAAGACTTAAACCCGGTCACCTGCTTTGAGGATGCTTATCCCCGTCACTCTACAAGATCTTGAATACTATGACAAGATATGGGCCATAATAGTCCATGGACAATCCATATCATATAGAAGGCCACGGAGAAGCACAGAATGGTTTGAACCTTTGACAATGTATGACAAAGGATGAATTCCAAAGAATAACAGGAGTCAAAAGTGTTGTCAAGAATGGATATGATACACCTAATTGTAGTCTATTTGGAGGAGATGGGAAAGGGGCAGAAAAGGGGGAAAAAAGAATAAAGCAGAAAGTGTATAGCAGAGAACAAAAGAAAACATACGGTGAAGCAAAGATGGACAATTCTGAATATAATGTGCAATATTTATTATTTCTATTTCCTTGAAATAGAAATTTATCATAATTCATATTTTGAATTCTTTGTATTTTGTTATATTCATGATGTTTTCTTTTTCTGTTTTTTTTTCTATTTTGCGTTTGTTTTAAATAAATAGATTTTTAAAAATAGTTGATCTTTAGATCACTGTAAATAAATACATTAAAAAAAAGGAAAGAGTATGATAGGAAGAGAAGGCCTGGTCACATGGTGACAGTGAGATATGCCAGGTAGAGAGTCAGAGGATTCCACTAATTCCACTAGGATAAGAGTTTCACAGAAGTTAATACCCTTCTCTTTGGAAGCCATTTCCAAATTGATGAGATTGTAAATATATTGAGAATTTTTTTTTGTGTTTGTGTGTATAACTGTTTCTTTTCTCTCTGATGTTTCTAATTCATTTTATTTTCCTCCTGCTTGATGAGACAATTTCTCTTTAGTCTTTTCTTTCTGACATCTTGGGATCACTTGTGACCTATAGTGGTTTATTTTTATTTTTATTTTTTTATTTTTTTAAATTTTTTATTAAAGCTTTTTATTTGTGTAACATATGTATGGGTAGTTCCCCAACATTGATCTTTACAAAGCTTTCCATTACAAATTTTACCCCCAATCCCCTCCCCTCCCCTAGATGGCAGGAAGTCCACTACATGCTAATAATGTTGAAATTCTTGAGAAGTTATGCAAGAAAAATCCTATCTACAAGAAAAAAAAAAAGAATCAGAGAAAGGCAACACAATGCAAACAAATGTCAGTAGAGATCATGAAAATGTTACGTTGTGGTCCATATTTCATTTTCCTCTCTCTGGGTGTATATGGTTTTCTTCAATGAACAATTGGAACTGGTTTGAGACAATTCTTTGTTGCAGAGAGCCATGTCCATCAGAATTGATCATCATGTAATACTGTTGTTGCTGTGTATGATGATCTCCTGGTTCTGCTCGTTTCACTCAGCATCAGTTCATGCAAGTCTCTCCAGGCCTCTCTGAAATCGTCCTGCTGGTCGTTTCTTACAGAGCAATAATATTCCATAACATTCATATACCATAATTTATTCAGCCACTCTCCAATTGATGGGCATCCCTTCAGTTTCCAGTTTCTAGCCACCACAAAAAGGGCCGCCACAAACATTCTTGCACATGTGGGGCCCTTTCCCTCCTCTAAGATCTCTTTGGGATATAGGCCCAGAAGAAACACTGCTGGGTCAAAGGGTATGCACAGTTTGACAACTTTTTGGGCATAGTTCCAAGTTGCTCTCCAGAATGGTTGGATCCGTTCAGTTCCACCAACAATGTATCAGTGTCCCAGTTTTCCCACATCCCCTCCAACATTCGTCATCTTTTCCTGTCATTTTAGCCAATCTGACAGGTGTGTAGTGGTATCTCAGAGTTGTCTTAATTTGCATTTCTCTGATCAATAGTGATTTGGAGCAACTTTTCATATGACTAGAGATGGTTTTAATTTCATCATCTGAAAATTGTCTGTTCATATCCCTTGACCACTTATCTATTGAAGAGTGGCTTGAATTCTTATATATATGTGACAATTCTCTATAAATTTTAGAAATGAGGCCTTTATCAGAAGCATTAAATGTAAAAATGATTTCCCAATTTGATGCTTCCCTCCTAATCTTGTCTGCATTTGTTTTGTTTGTACAGAAACTTTTTAACTTAAAATAATCAAAATTATCCATCTGGTGTTCAATTAGGAGTTCCAGGTCTTCTTTGGACATAAATTTATTCCATCTCCACAGGTCTGAGAGATAAATTATATTACGTTCCTCTAACTTGCTTACAAAGTCCCTCTTTATATCTAGATCATGAACCCATTTAGATCTTATCTTGGTATGTGGTGTTAGGTATGGGTCAAGCCCTAATTTCTTCCACACTAGTTTCCAATTTTCACAGCAGTTTTTGCCAAATAGTGAGTATTTATCCCAAAAGCTGGGGTCTTTGGGTTTATCGAATACTAGATTGTTAAGGTTATTGCCTAGATTGTCCTGATATCCTATCCTGTGCCACTGATCGACTGCTCTATTTCTTAGCCAGTACCAAACGGTTTTGATGACCGCTGCTTTATAATATAGTTTTAGATCTGGTACAGTAAGGTATAGTGGTTTATTTTAAAAAGATTGTGAGTTCCATAACTTCAGCATGACTAGTAATATGACAATAGTAACCAAACAAGCTAATGCAAGCTTAGGGACTAATAATAAAAGTAAATATTTAAGAACAAAGGAAGTGACAATCTATTGTTCTACCCATAGTTTTCTTCACAATACATATGGAGCATTATGTCTAATCTAGTCCAGGGAGAGAATTCTAGGCATGGAACTGGGGGACAGCCAATGAAAATATCCAGATTTAGATGATGAAGTGTCTTGTTTGAGAAATAGCATAGAGGCTAGTGTTACTGGATTACAAAGTATGGGGGAAGGGTCAGCCGGAAAAATGATGTGGGCTCCAATGGTTCCCTACTATCTTTAAGATCAAATATAGACTCTAATATTTAAAATTCTATTTATGACATATACAATTCAAGATAAATGTAAGATAAACATCAAAGACAAAGGATTCAATAGGGACAAACCATTTTTTTATTCATGAAAATATAAACTGAAGGTATAAGATTGTCATTAGTAATTGGGCAGTTCAAAAGAAAGATTAAGATAGAATTGAGAATGGCATGATTAAAAAAAATTAATTTAGGAAATACTTTGACGAACCTTACTCCAACATTTCCTCAAGGGGTGGAGGTGAGTGTAGGTCCCAAAGACCAGCACCAGCACAGGGCAAACTCTAAAGATCCTTCCATAATGAAGAGGCGTGGTATGGCGGTGGCAATAGACTGTCGTTTAGAGAACAGCTTAACAAAGGTCAAATCATCAAAATGAGTGCTACAAATAATGATTTTTTTTGTAGGGGAGAGTGCATCAATTCATGAAGCCAATGAATAATATGTAATGAAATCATAGATCTTTGGAAGCATTGAATTATTCATCGTGAGTCAGTCTAAAAAAGGGCATTTAGAACGGTGGGGAAATATGAAACTAGGGCATATAAGTATCTTTGGAAAGATAGGGTTATTTAGTATTTATTCAGAAGAGAAAGTTTAGGTGGCATATGATATTTTTGTCTTCAAATATTTGAAAAGTAATCCTTTTGACAAAGGATTAAAATTTTTCTTTTCTCCATGGAATATAAATAGGAGAAAAAGTAGTTTTTTGTTTTTTTGTTTTGTTTTTTTTTTTTTTTTTACACATTAATATAAAGGAAAACTTTCCAACAACTAGAGAGACCCAAAGCAAAATGTTCTACCTTTGGAGGGAGTTTCTCTTCATTGGAGGTCTTCAGATAGAGAGTAAATGATCATATATTTAGAGGACTCTGTAGAGGAACCACCTGACTCCACTCTTTCCCTTTCCCCATTCATCCTTCAAACTACTATCAAATTGGTCTTTTGAAAGAGGAGGTCTGACTACATCATGTCACAAATCAATAAACTCCAATGGTTCCCTACTATCTTTAAGATCAAATATATACTCTGGTATTTAAAATTCTACTTATGATATATACAATTCAAGATAAGTGTAAGATAAACATCAAAGAGAAGGAATTCAATAGTGTAAATGGCCAAAGACAAGCCAACTATATTGGCTCTTGAAGTGAGCATGGAAGCAAGAAAAGAAAACAGATACTGCTGTTTATGGTCATTTAGCTAAGCACTCTCTATTTAAGCTCTGTAACTGCAAGGAACTCAGGAAACATAAAGCAGATAAATCAGGCAGGACATAAAGGGACAATGTATTTTTGAGTTCCAAGGAGAAACTTGGCATTCTCTATAAGAAACAATCTCATCCCCTAGCCATCCTGTTCACAATACATACTCAGCACATCTGTTCCTGATCCTCCCCGGTCCTTGCCGATCAGCTGGCTGGCACTTAAAGAGGCTCTAAGCCAGTCAAGATGACCTTGAGTCCTGCAATTAGGCAGTATGTTGGCCTGGAGAGGCACAAATAGGGACAAACTATTTTGTTGGAGACGAAGAGACTGTTGGAGACAAAGAGGACTACCAAACCCCTACCCCCCAAAAGGAAGTGCATACCAGCAAGAGGTCTAAGAAACATCACCAAACCCCTGCCCCCAAAAAAAGGTGCATACCAGGAAGCCAGATACGATCAATTATCTCAAGAAAGTTTCAAGTAGGCATCCTGCTTCAGGAAATCACGCATACACCATATCCCTCCCCTTATTCAATTTCCTGACAAATGGTCAACAAATGTTATATCCTTTTGTTATATGAAAGTTTACTTTGATGCACCATGTATAAAAACCCTGTACTGAGCCTCAATAAACGAGCTATTCTGCCCTTATACAGAATGGTCTCCATTCTTTCCTTTTTCAGCCCATCCCCAGGTTGATGCCTCCCCAGCCTCTGGCTCACAGGCCGATGCGAGATCTCAGGCACCCCTAGCTCGAGACCCGCGGGTCGGGTCACTATTTATTTTTTATTCATGAAAATGTAAACTGAATGTAAAAGATTGTCATTAGTAATTGGGCAGCTCAAAAGAAAGATTAAGGTAGAGTTGAGTATGAAGTAATTTAAAAAAATACTTATTTTTAATATGTATTGCTTTTTGAATTATGTTGGAAGAGAAAAATCAGAGCAAAAAATGGAAAAACCATGGGGGGAAAATAGAAAAAAGAAGTGAACACAGCATGTGTTGGTTTACATTCAATCTCCTTAGCTCTTTTTCTGGATGCAAATGGCATTTTCTGAACAAAATCTATTGGGATTGCTTTGGAACTCTGATCTACTTGTCTCTCAATCTGTGTTGCTCATCACACATTCTTGCTGTTATTATATTCCTGATTGTGCTTGTGTCTCTCAGCATCAGTTCGTGTAACTCTTCCCAGGCCTTTCTAAAATCAGCTTGTTTATCATTTTTTATAAAATAATAATATTCCATTATCTTCATGTACCACAATGTTCAGCCACTCTCCAACTGATGGACATCTATTCATTTTCCAATTCTTTGCTACCCCAAAAAGAGCGGCACAAACATTCTTGTACATGTGGGTCCTTTTCTCTCTTTTATGGTCTCTTTGGGATACAGACCCAATAGAGACACTGCTGGGTCAAAGGGTATGCACAGTTTTATAACCTTTTTAGCATAGTTCCAAATTGCTCTCCAGAATAATTGGATCATTTCACAGCTCCACCACAACACATTAGTGTCCCATTTTTCCTGCATCCCCTACAACATTTACCATTATTTTTTTTTGTCATCTTAGCCAATCTGAGAGGTGTGAAGTGATACCTCAAAGTTGTTTTAATTTGCATTTCTCTAATCAGTAGTGATTTAGAGCATTTTTTCATATGACTATAGCTGGCTTTAATTTTGTCATATGAAAATTGTTCATATCCTTTGACCACATTATCAATTGGGAAATGATTTGTATTCTTATAAATTTGACACAGTTCTTTAGATATTTTAGAAAGGAGACCTTTATCAGAAACACTGGCTGTAAAGATTTTTTTTCCCAGCTTTGTACTTTCCTAAACTTTTTCATTTAATATAATCAAAGTTGTCTATTTTGCTTTTCATAATATTCTCTGATTCTTCTTTGGTTATAAATTCCTCCCTTCTCCAAAGATCTGATAGATAAATTATCCCTTGCTCTCCTAATTTGTTTATGGTATCATCCTTTATGCCCAAATCATTTGACCTGTTTGGATCCATTTGACCATTTTGACCTTATTTTGGTATGGGGTGTGAAATGTAGGTCTGTACCAAGTTTCTGACATATTATTTTCCAGTTTTCCCAGCAATTTTGTTGATAGTGAGTTCTTATTCCGGAAGCTGAAGTTTGGGGGTTTATCAAATGCTAGATTACCATAGACCTTGATTATTGTGTCATCTATATCTAATTTATTTCATTGATCTACCACTCTATTTCTTAGTCACTATCAAATGGTTTTGATGACTTCTGTGCTTTAATGTAGTTGTAGGGTTGGTATTGCTAGGCTACCATCCTTTGTATTTTTTCTCATTAATTCCTTTGATATTCTTTACCTTTTGTTCTTCCAGATGAATTTTGATATTATTTTTTCCCAGTTCTATAAAATAATTTTTTGGCAGTTTGATTGGTATGGCATTGAACAAGTAAATCAATTTAGGCAGAATTGTCATTTTTATTATATTAGCTCAGCTTACCCATGAGAAATTGATTTTTTTCCCAATAGTTTAGATTTGACTTTGTGTGAGAAGTGTATTGAAATTGTGTTCTTATAGTTCTTGGTCTTGTCTTGGCAGTACACCCCTAAGTATTTTATTTTGTCTACAGTTATTTTAGATGGAATTTGTTTTTCTATCTCTTGCTGATGAGCTTTGTCAGTAATATATAAAAATACTGATGATTTGCGTGAGTGTGAAGTAATTTTAAAAAGCAAAACCATGTAAGAAAAGGTAAAAAAAAAGTCATTATATAAATCAGGTGTTTAAAAAGGAATAAAAATCTTCTAAATGTATAAAGAAACAAGAGAATAAGGGAATAGGATAAGGGAGATAAAGAAAGATGTGTAGATGAATGGGAATGGGATAAAGAAGAAACAACATATATATGGGAAGGCTATAAAAGACCTCTAAATTTAGATAGAAACAAGAGGGCAAAATGAAAGGGTAGGGGGGGAGTTAAGGGAGGGATCTTTTTTTATTTTGTATTTAAGTTTTAAATAAATGAATAAAATTTTACATATAACACATATTTTTATTATAATATACAATAAGCAATATAATAATATTATAATAAATAATTTAATAATAAAATAAATAAATACAATTAAATACAATAAATAAAATCCTATTCAACCAGTATCCAGTTTAACTTTTGGATCTTATTGTGCATTATTCTGTTTTTTTGAAGTCTCCTATATAGTCAACTGACTTTCTTGTTATTTACTGTTTCTGATATTCCTTATCTTTTCACTGTGTCTTTGCAACCCTAGCTGCTTGGTCCCCCAAACTAGAAATCCACTTTCTTTTTACCTAATCCTCTTACCATCCCTATCTTTTCTTCAAAGGTCAATTTGAAGGTTATTACTCTGGTCTGCACCAATACATCCCAGAGACAACTTATATTTATTCCATTTATATTTTGTATTTATATGTACACATAATGTTTCCCTTGATACTATTTAAACTGCTTGGGGGCTAGAACAGTTTTATTTTTGTCTTCATACCTAGATCATTGCCTGGCACTTAGTGAATGCTTAAATATATCTTAATGGTGACCTGAACTGACTAGTCCATACAGCTTGAAGTTGAAGTCAGAATGAAGTCAGTTAAGGAAGATACAGCTTCTGATATATATTGGTGTACAGAGAATGGAAGCTTTGAGTGAAGTGATCAAGGTCAGCAAGGTCAGTACCATTTTTCCCCTTTTTAAAAAATAATTCTTCTTCCTTCCTTCCTTCTTTCCTTCCTTCCTTCCTTTCTTCCTTCTTTCCTTTCCTCCTTCCTCCTCCTTCCTTTCCTCCTTCCTTCTTTCCAATGCAAGAAAGATTTATTTTACATTTTTACATTCTTGCAAGAATCAGTGCCCAGATGAATAGATCCCCCTAGGAAATTCAAAAGGCAGCATTTTATTTCCTATCCCAGATTCCCCATTAATTGGATGTTATAGAAATCACATGATATATTCTAGAAGGGGAAAGGTAATGGAGGAGGGCTAAGGACAAAGAACCTAAGATTCTTTTCAAGTCTCAAGCCACCACCCCGGATTACAAAAGTCAGTCCCTGCCCCTAAGGAGTTTACATTCTTTTGGAAGATAAGCTCCACCCTTAATTATTGCTTATTGTCCTTGTTGGATTCAGTTTTCTAATTTAAGTTTCATTTCTCCAATTTAATTTTCATAACTGTGGAAACCAAATGCCCATCCATGTCTCATAATTTAAAAAATAACTAAAATTTAAAAAATAATTTGCTTTCTACATCCTTTTCTAACCCCTCAAATTTGACTAGTATTTTATATCCCATTTCATAAAAGTCTATTAACCCTTGCACAAGTCTCTTTATACAGGATGGATAAGTAATCCCTGAAATTCTGACAAGGCTTACTAGGAGTTAAACTACCTCCAATTGTTTCCTCCTTTTTGCCAATAACCTTTTTAGAGTCACTCTATTTTCCCTTGCCATTCTAACAGTGGCATCTAACTACTGTTATTCCCTTTACTGCTTCTCTGGTATAACTTATCCAATGATTTACTCATCAGAGTAGGAATAACCCAAATCCAGAATTTCTAGCCTTGAATTGATCAGTTACTATCCTTGACAATTCTTTTTTAGTTTTACTTTCTTTAGGCTTACTTTCTTCATCAAATGCCAAGGTAAAAGGAATAGCCAATTGGATCAGTGTACAGGTGCCCACTTAGTTCCCAGGTTTGAGAGTGCTGCCTCCACAATACCTCCCATAGCTTTTTATTTTCAAAATACAGACAAAAATAGCTTTCAACATGCACCCTTCAAAACCTTTTGTTCCAATTTTTTCTCCTTCCCTTTCTTCTACTCCTCTGACTTAGACAGCAAGTAATCTGTGTTAGACATGTGCAATTCTTCTATGCATATTTTCACATTTATCATGTTGCACAAGAAAAAATAGGTCAAAAAAGGAAAAAAAAATGAGAAAAAAACCAAGCAAACAATTAAAAAAAGTGAAAATACTATGTTGTGATCCACATTCAGTTCCCATAGCTCTTTCTCTGGATATGGATACATTTATACTGTGGATACATATATATTTACAATACAATACAATGTATATAGAATACATGTATATGTGCAACATAAGTATATACACCTATATACATATATAATATATTGATGTATCATTATACAATATGCCATATATACATATATATATATATTTATGTAAAAATAGATGTATTTATATCTATGTATATGTACATCTATATGTATACAGATACACATAGATATATACACAATTTATATATACACAAATGCTTACTTTTATGCATAAAACACACACATGTGATTATGTATGTACACATATAAGCACATATACATGCATATCTATACACACATGCATGTATAATCATATTTATGTAGACATATACCTTTAAACAATTTATATGTATGGATATACACATGCATGTATACGTAAAGTCATGTATACACATATGTATGTATTTGTGTTTATCATCTATGTATTCATAGGAACATAGATTTAGAGTTGAGATAAATTATAGAAGATACTAACTTCATGTTCTCATTTTATGGATGAGGACACTAAAGGAGTGATCTTCTCAAAATAACAGAGGTGACTGAGTTGGGATGTGAACTTAGGTCTTATGATTGTAAATATAGTGTCCTGTTTAATGTGTCACATCTTGATTAAAAGGGTCTTTAGAGACTGAAATGTTAGTTAAGCACCAAGTTGGATGGTTTTATTGATTTCATTGGTGGAATTTCTTCAATGGAAGCAGAATGGCACATTCTGAGACTTCTAGTATTAGAAAACTTGTGGGACATTGGAAGGTTGGGAGATATTCCTAGATTTCCTAGGGTCACCCAGGCAATATTTTATTGTTGTTGTTGTTTTTAGAATTTTGTAAATTTTGATCAGCACATATGATTTTATTAGTGTTAGGATTTCCTGATATTAGAAACTCCTTTCACTGATGTGAATCAGAAACCCTTTTGTAACTTATAGTCATTGAGAAGTTAAATGACTTGTCCATGGCCACATAGCTGGAATGGATCAGACGTAGCCCTTGGACTTAGATTTCTTGACTCTAAGACCCAACATCTATCCCTTATACTCCACTGCTTTTTGATTGCTTGTTATTTTACAGAAGTCTTCAGTTGATTTCAGCAGCATAGCATAGTAGAAAGAGCAACAGAAAGGGGAGTACTGGGTTTTTGTATTAATTTCATTACCTACCATGTGGCCATAGGTAAGTGTCTATTTCTCTTTGGGCCTTAGTTTTTTTCACTTGTAAGTGTGTTAGAAAGTTGATCTCTGAGGTCTTTGATTCCATAAGAATGATTGAACTGGTCACTCAGCTGAAACATTGCCTATTACTTCTTTTATTCATGTTTCTTTGGCAGGCAGATTCATGAGGTGGGAGCTCAACTTTAGTAAGATCATAAGCTTTGAGGCACAAGAGGAGCTATCCACTTGCAAACTGGTTTTCTAGGGGCAGTCTGTACCCTGATCACAGTTCATTGTGCTCAAGGGGGAATCCTTATGTGCTTTTAATGATTTTAGGATGCTATTTATGGTGAACTGCTGGAATGAGTTGCATTGCCCAAGTTTTTGAGGGAGGTTGGGGGTGAGTGGAGGCTGACTTTTAGGCTGGCTGACCCCAT
>JAJPUD010011810.1:0-14645 GCA_023553655.1 Myrmecobius fasciatus
GCTTCATTTATATTTTAATGTTTAATACTAGGAAATATGGCTAAAATATGAGCCACCACATCTGGAATTTAGGCTTTCTTTGTTTTCAACACAAATATAATAGCAGCCAAAGCACATTGATGCCAGGATGTGGATGAGTCTGTGACCTCAGAATTGTTATTGATATATGAGTAAGCATTTAAAAAATCTCCTAAAAATAATTCTTTTATTTTTGGGGGCAGGGAGAGGAAACTAATGAGATACCTCCTTAACTCATATAAGTCACTAGCTCTCTGGAGAGATGCTGTTTCTTTATTCAATCCATACCAATCAAATCCAACAATATGTGAAAGAAATTGAGTTAGCTATTAGTCATCAACAGCACACATGAAACATCTACACTTAAAAGCTTTAAATTTTAGGGCAGAGAAGTCTCCTTGATTTGTAACACTAGACATTTATTTAAATTCTTATTTTATCTCATCCTTATACCAAATCTTGCCCTTTCCATCATAAATATATATATATATAATGCCAATCCCATTCCTTTTTTAACCATTAATATATTTTTCTGGTTAAACATATATATTAACTTGGGGCAGCTAGGTGGCACAGTGGATAGAGCACCAGCCCTGAAGTCAGGAGGACCTGAGTTCAAATCTGGTCTCAGACACTTAACATTTCCTAGCTGTGTGACCCTGGGCAAGTCACTTAACCCCAATTGCCTTAGCAAAAAGCAAAAAAAAAAACATATATATTAACTTTTTAAAATACACATTTGTTTATTAATTATGTTGGGAGAAAAATCAGAACAAAAGGGAAAAAACGAGAGGAAAAAAACAGGAATAATTGAACATAGCATATGTTGATTTATATTCAATCTCCATAGTTATCTTTCTGGATACAGATGGTACTTTCTTCCAAAGGTTATTGGAATTGCCTTCTAGCACTGAATCACTGAGAAAAACAAAGTGTTTCATAGTTGCTCATCACAAAATCTTGCTGTTATTTTATACAATGTACTTCTGGTTCTTCTTGTTTCACTCAGCATTAGTTCATGTAAATCTTCCCATGTCTTTCTAAAATCAGCTTGTTCACCATTTTTATAGAACAACAATAGTCCATTACCATCATATAGCACAATTTAGTCAACCATTCCCCAACTGATGGGCATCTACTTCTTTTCTGATTCTCTGCTCCCACAAAAAGAGTTGCTAGAAACATTTTTGTACAAAAGGATCCTTTTCCCTTTTTGATTTCCTTGTGATATAGAACTAGTATTAGTATGAATGGGTAACAAGGTATGCACAGTTTGATAGCCCCAACTTATTCTCCAGAATTGTTGAATCATTTCACAACTCCACCAACAATGCATTCATGTCCCAGCTTTTTCATATCCCCTCCAAAATTTTTCATTATCTTTTCTTATCATCTTAGTCACTCTAAGAGAGAGAAATGGTATCCCAGAGTTGCTTTAATTTGCAAGTAATTTAGAACATTTTTACATGTGACTATAGATTACTTTAATTTTGCTATCTGAAAATTGTCTGATATCCTTTGACAACTTATAAATTGGAGAATGGCTTGTAATATCATAAATTTCATATGTCTTTATATATTTTTGGAAATGAGACCTTTATTAGGAACTGGCTGTAAACACTTCGGGGGCAGAGCCAAGATGGTGGAATGAAAATGTTACTCTCTTTGTCCTCCTCTGACCTTCTCTCAAATAAACAATAAAATAAGCCTCTGAACTGGTCTTTAAGTTAAAGAATCCAGAAATATTTGGACACTGCTTGCAGTTACCTTTGAAAACTTCATAACAGGTCTGTTTCACTTGGGCAGTGGGGTAAACAATTTGCTCGATGCAGTCTGGAATTGAGGGAAGAGAATTGGGTGGGACTCAGCTCAGTGTGGCAAAAACTCCAAACTCCAAACTTCAAACACCTGGGGTGTATCTGAGGCATTAGGGACACTCTGCCCTGATTGGGGGCAGATATTCTGGTAGATTTGCCTTTTATAAGGATTAATTGGGCAAAGTCCTAGCCCAACCTGCCCAGCACCGGAAATTAATTAGCTGAATTACCCCAGGGAAAACTACCACAGCCACGGCTTCTCTAGCCTTAAACAGACCGCCACACAGTTTTAAAAAAATGAGTAAGAAGCAGAAGAAAGCTCTCACCACAGACAGCTTCTGTTGAGAGAAAGAAGGGCAGACTCCAGATCCTGAAGTTCCTGTAGACAAAGCAACTACAGAGGAAGCCATCAAGGGAGATAGAACCTGATTGCCTTTTCAAAAGGCCTTCCTCAAAGATTGCATAAAGAATCTCAAAAGAGAGCTGGATGACAAATGGGGTAATGAACTGAGATCAGTGCAAGAAGGATATAATGTCCTGCGAGAATATAATGCCCTGCAAAAGAGATATGAAAAAGAAATCAATTTATTGAAAAACAAAATTGGTGAAGTGGAAAAAGTATGCAATGAACAAATTGGCCACTTACAAAAGGAGCTAAAAAAGGTAATTGAAGAAAATAACAATTTAAAAATAAGAATTGAACAAATGCATGTGAATGATTCAATAATACTTCAAGAATCAGTCAAAAAAACCCCAAAAAATGAAAAAATAGAAGAAAATATGAAATATCTCCTAGGAAAAACAACTGACTTGGAAAACAGAGAACTTTATTTCTACTATGGGGATACTTAAAGTTTGGGGGTATAATTTGATATTACTTTGATAATATGAAAAAGAAAACCAGAGGGGGAGAGGCTATCATACTGGGGTAAAGAGGGAAAACGTGGTACATTACACATTTTCCCCTCAATCTCCTCCCCAACCCTAGATGGCAGGAAGTCCACTACATGTTAATTATGTTAAAATACTTGACAAGTCAAATATATGTATACATAATTCCACACTTATTGTTGTGCAAGAAAAATTGTATCTACAAGAAAAAAATCAGAGAAAGGAAACAATGCAATCAAACATCAATAGAGAGCATGAAAATGTTATGTTTTGGTCCAAATTTCCTATCCCTCTCTCTGGGTGTATATGGCTTTATTCACTGAACAATTGGAACTTGTTTGAGGTATTTCATTGTTGAAGAGAGCCATGTCCATCAGAATTGATCATCATGAAATATTGTTGTTGCTCTGTATAATGATCTCCTGGTTCTCCTCGCTTCACTCAGCATCAGTTCATGCAAGTCTCATGCAGTCTCTCCAGCAGTCTCTGAAATCATCCTGCTGGTCATTTCTTATAGAACAATAATATTCCATAACATTCATATACCATAATTTGTTCAGCCATTCTCCAATTGATGGGCATCCATTCAGTTTCCAGTTTCGAGACACTACAAAAAGGGCTGCCACAAACATTTTTGCACATGTGGGTCCCTTTCCCTCCTCTAAGATGTCTTTGGGATAGAAGACCAATAGAAACACTGCTGGGTCAAAGGGTATACACAGTTTGACAACTTTTTGAGCATAGCTCCAAATTGCTCTTCAGAATGGTTGGATCCATTCACAGTTCCACCAACAATGTATTAGTGTCCCAGCCTTCCCACATCCCCTCCAGCATTCATCATTATCTTTTCCTGTCCTTTTAGCCAATCTGACAGGTGTGTAGTGGTACCTCAGAGTTGTCTTAATTTGCATTTCTCTGATCAATAGTGATTTGGAGCAACTTTTCATATGACTAGAAATGGTTTTAATTTCATCATCTGAAAATTGTTTGTTCCTATCCCTTGACCATTTATCTATTGAAGAGTGGCTTGAATTCTTATAAATATGAGTCAATTCCTTATATATTTTAGAAATGAGGCCTTTATCAGAACCCCTAAATGTAAAGATGATTTCCCAATTTATTGCTTCCCTCTTAATCTTGTCTGCATTAGTTTTGTTTGTACAGAAACTCTTTAACTTAATATAGCCAAAATTATCTATCTGGTGTTCAATTAAGAGTTCCAGTTCTTTTTTGGACATAAATGTATTCCATCTCCACAAGTCTGAGAGGTACACTATTCTATGTTCCTCTAATTTGATTACAATATCACTCTTTATACCTAGATCATGAACGCATTTAGATCTCACCTTGGTATGTGGTGTTAGGTGTGGGTCAAGCCCTAATTTCTTCCTCACTAGTTTCAATTTGCCCAGCAATTTTTGCCAAATAAAGACTACTTATCCCCAAAGCTGGGGTCTTTGGGTTTATGAAACACTAAATTGTTAAAGTTATTGCCTAGATTGTCCTGATATCCTATCCTATGCCATTGATCGACTGCTCTATTTCTCAGCCAGTACCAAATGGTTTTGATGACCGCTGCTTTATAATATAGTTTTAGATCTGGTACAGCAAGACCACCTTCATCTGCTTTTTTTTTTCATTAATCCCCTTGAAATCCTTGACCTTTTGGTTTTCCAAATGAACTTTGCTACTATTTTTTTCTAGATCTGTAAAATAATTTCTTGGGAGTTTGATTGGTATGGCACTAAATAAGTAGATTAGTTTGGGTAGTAATGTTATTTTTATTATATTCACTCTGCCTACCCATGAGCACTTAATGTTTTTCCAATTGAGTAGGTATGATTTTATTTGTGTGGAAATTGTTTTGTAGTTTAGTTTGTACAGTTTCTGACTTTTCCTTAGCAGATAGATTCCCAAATATTTTTGCATATGTGAGTCCTCTTTCTTTCTTTAAGATCTCTTTGGTATAGGCCCACTAGAAGTACTGCTGGATCAAAGGGTATGCACAGTTTGATAGCTTTTTGGACATAGTTCCAAATTGCTCTCTAGAATGGTTAGATCAGTTCACAACTCCACCAAAAATGTATTAATGTCCCAGTTTTCCCACATCCCCTCCAACATTCATCAATAACTTTTTCTGTCATCTTAGCCAAGGGAGAAGTGTGTAGTGGTAACTCAGAGTTTTCTTAATTTTCATTTCTCTGATCAGTAGTGATTTAGAGTTACTTTTCATATGATTAGAAATGATTTTAATTTCTTCTTCTGAATATTATCTGTTCATATCATTTGACCATTTGTCAATTGGAGAATGGTTTTAATTCTTATAAATTTGAGTCAATTATCTAAATATTTTAGAAATGAGGGCTTTATCAGAATGTTTGGGTATAAGATTTTTTCTAGTTTATTTCTTTCATTATAATTTTGTCTGCATTAGCTTTGTTTATACATAAACTTTTTAACTTAATATATTCAACATTATTTATTTTGTATTCAATAATGGTCTAGTTCTTCTTTGGCCACAAATTCCTTCCTTCTCCACAGATCTGAGAGATAGATTATTCTTTGTTCATCCAATTTACTTATAGTATCACTCTTTATGTCTAAATCATGAACCCATTTTGACCTTATCCTTGTATGGGGTCTTAGGTGTGGGTTCATGTCTTGTTTCTGCCATATTAATTTCCAATTTTTCCAGCAATCTTTATCAAATAGTGAGCTCTTACTTACAAAGAGCTATAAAACTCTGCATACCCCTTGACCCAGCAGTGCCATTACTGGATCTGGTTCCCAAGAAAATCATAAGGGAGACAAAAGGATCCATATGTGCAAGCATGTTTTTAGCAGCTCTTTTTGTGATAGTGAAGATTTGGAAAATGAGTAGATGACCATCAGTTAGGGAATGGCTGAATAAATTGTGAAATATGCTATATTATTGTTCTATAGAAAATGATGAACAAGATGAATTTCTAAAAGCATGGAAAGATCTCCATGAACTGATGCTAAGTAAAAGAAGCAGAAACAGGAATATATTGCATGCAATAATTGCAAGAATGTACATTGATGAAAGACTTGGTTCTTCTCAGTAGTTCAGTGATTCAAAATAATCCCAATAGACTTTGGACAAAAAATGCCAACTGCATCCACAAGAAAAACTGTGGAAATGGAATAATACATGTTATGTACACTTCTTTTTCTGTTTCTTAATCTCTCTAATGGTTTTTCCCTTTTGTTCTGATGTTTCTCTTCCAGCATAATTTGTAAAGCATTCTATATTAAAAATAAATAAATGAAAAATTAGATACTACTGAGTTTTTATCTCAGAAGTGGTGTCTTTGAGTTTAACAGACAGTAAATTTCTATAGTCATTGATTATTTGTCTAGTGAATATAATCTACTCCACTGATCAACTACTCTATTTCTTAGCTGGCATCAAATAGTTTTGATGACCATTGCATTATAATATAGTTTAAAGTCTGGTACAGCTAGTCCATCTTCATTTGCATTTTTTTCTTTAATTCCCTTGAAATTCTTGACTTTTATACTTCCAGATGAACTTCTACTGTTATTTTAAATGAAATTTCTCTGTCTCTTACTCCAGTGGTTTGTCAGAAATATACAGAAATGCTGATGATTTTTTGTGCATTTATTTTATATCCTGCCATTTTGCTAAAGCTGTTGATTTTTCCATTAGGTTTTTGGAAGATTTTCTAGAATTCTCTAATTATATCATCATATCATGTCCAGAAGTGCTAATTTTATCTCCTCTTTGCCTATTCAAATTCCTGTAATTTCTTTTTCTTTTCTTATTGCTAAATCTAACATTTCTAGTGCAATTTTAAATAATAATGGTGATAATGAGCATCCTTGTTTCACCAATCTTCTTCTTGGGAATATCTCCAGTTTCTTTCCATTACAAACAATTCTTTCTATTAGTTATAGATTGATACTGCTTATTATTTTAATGAAAGTTCCCTTTATCCCTATGCTCTTTAGTTCTTTTAATAGGAATGGTTGTTTTAGTTGTCAAAAGCTTTTTCTGCATTTATTGAGATTATCATATGATTTCTGTTTATTTTGTTAGTGATGTGGTTGATTGTTGAAATAGTTTTCCTGATATGAAGCAGCCCTGAATTCCTGGTGTAAGTCCCACTTGGGCATAGTGTATTATCTTGCTAATAAGTTACTTTTATCTCTTTGCTAACATTTTATTTAAATTTTTTGCATCAATATTCTTTTTTGAAGATTGCTCTGTGATTTTCTTTTTCTGTTTTGGCTCTTCCTAGTTTAGATATCAGTACTATATTTGTGTCACAGAAGGAATTTGGCAGAGCTCCTTCTTTGCCTATCTTTTTAAATAGTTTTCATGACATTGGAATTAATTGTTTTGTAAATATTTGGTAGAATTCACTTGTAATTCTATCAGACCCTAGATATGTTTTCCTAGGGAATTTGTTAATGGCTTTTCAATTTCTTTCTTTAAAAAATGGTACTATTTAAGTAATTTATTTCTTTTTATATTAATCTGTACAATTTATATTTTTATAAATATTCATTCATTTTGGTTAGATCATCAGACTTATCAACATACAATTTGGCAAAATAGCTTCTAATTTTTGCTCTCATTTCTTTTTCATTGGTGCTAAATTCACATTTTTCATTTTTGATGCTGGAATTTGGAGGTTTTTTTTTTTTTCGTTCCTTTTTCTAATGAAATTAACCATTTTGTTGTTTTTATTGTTGTTGTTGTTGTTTATAAAGCCAGCACTTAGAGTTTTATTAATTAGGACAGTAGTTTTCTTAATTTCAATTTTATTAACCTCTCCTTTGAGTTTCGCAATTTCTAATTCGGTATTTAATTTTAGTTTTTTTATTTCTTTTTTGTAGCTTTTTTAGTTGCATGCCCAATTCATTGACTTAATCTTTCTCTATTTTATTCATGTACATATTTGGAGATATAAAGTATCTTCTAAGATCTATTTGGCAGCATCCCATAAGCTTTGGTACGTTGTCTCATTCTTGTCATTCTTTTGGATAAAATTATGGATTCTTTCTGTGATTTGCTATTTGATCTATTCATTATTTCAAGTTAGATTATTTAATTTCCAATTGGTTTTAGTTTATCTTTCTCTTGTGCTTAATTGAATATAATTTTTATTGCATGGTGGTGTGAAAAAGAAGCATTTACTATTTCTGCATTTGTTTGTGAAGTTTGTTTTTTTTTCCCTAATACGTGGTGAATTTTTGTGTAGGTTTAATGTACAGCTGAGAAAAAGTTATATTCCTTTCTTTTTTTTTTCAATTTTCCCTAGAGGTCTATAATATCTAGATTATCTGGAATTCTATTAACTTCCCTAGTTTCTTTCATGTTTGTTTTTTAATTAGATTTTTCTATTTCTGAGAGGGGAAGGTTGAGGTCCCCAACTAGTATGTTTTGCTCTCTGTTTCTTCCTGTAACTGCCTTAAAACCTTCTCTAGGAATTTGGTTGCTCTACCACTTGGTGCATATATAGTTAGCATTTTTATTATTTCATTGTTTATAATATCCTTTATCAAGATGTACTTTCCTCCCTTATCCCTTTTAATTAGATCTATTTTTACTTTTGTTTTATCTGAGATCAGAATTTCTATCCTTGCTTTTTTTACTTCAGCTGAAGGATAATAAATTTTGCTCCAGCCTTTTACCTTTACTCTATCTATCCATTTCAGGTGTATTTCTTGTAAACAACATATTCCAGGATTCTGTTTTTTAATCCACTCTGCTATTCTCTTACATTTTTGCTAGCATTCATTCCATTCATATTCATACCTATGATTATCAGTTCTGCATTTCTTCTGTGGATTTTTTTTTTTTTCATCTTACTTGGTGTTTTGAAATTCCCTGTCACTGTAGTAGCTTTCTATGGTCAAAAATCTTTTCTATTTCTTGCTCATTTTTGTTTCTTTTCTTTTTATATTTCCTGTTTTTTTTGTTGTTGTTGTTTGTTTGTTTTTTACTTTTATGTTTGAAATATGTCCCTGAGGGAAAGAAAGCACGGTCCCAAGCTACCTGTGCAGCTCTGATCCTTATCTTTGTTTTTGCACGAGGTAGCTTTTTTTGCCCTTTTCAGAAAACAATCTGGTTTCCAAGAATTTACCTTCTAAGCTGGGAATGGAGGCTGCCACACTGGTTTGCTCTACTACTAAGCCAGGACAGAGGGTCTCATTTGCTGATCTGCTGTGATTAAGACTCTCTCCCAGACATTGCCAGACTGTCTGAGCTGAACTGAAAACCCCTTTTCACTCCAGTGAAACTGACCTTTCTTGAATTTTTTCTAATCTATCTCGAGCTGGAGAGTTAGTTAATTCCATCAAGTTCTGTTCAGAACTGGGTTTCATGTGAGTTTTGAGGGCCCCATTTATTTTTTAATGATAGCTAGTACACTGGGTTTATATTCTCATTGAATTTTAATGTAGCTTTTTGCAACGGTTTCTGATTTAGTTCTCTGTCTCAAGTTTTTACTCCATTCCAACTAGGATTCACACCTTAGACCTCTGGGTTGTAATTGGTGAGTATTCACTTAATCTTCCCAGTAACGTGCTTAACATATCATTTCTTCATCATTTGCATATCTCCCTCCCATGTCAAGTACACTACATTACAACCTTGTTGATTTTAATCCCCAACTTTTCAATACTAGTTTTTAGACCACAAATTATAATTACTATTCCTGAAAAGAACATGCCAATTAATTGTTTAAGACAATTCCTCTCTGATTTTCCTATCCATAATACTCCTTCTGGCTATAATTTTTATTTGTATTATTCAGTCTTTCAGTACTGTCTGCCTCTTCATGATTCCATACTCAATAGTTCACCATTCCACTGTCTCTCAAATTCAATCTAAGTTAATGTTCATCGTTTCCATAACTATCTATCTGATCCTCTGTCATCCCGTTTTTCTTTTGCCTTCAATCTTTTCCAACTTTAAGTGATTTTCCAATTACTTCTGTCTTCTCATTATGTGGTCAAAATATTGAAGCTTCACCTTCACTGCTTGACCTGCAGTGAGCAGCCTGATTTTTTTGAAGTATTGATTGATTTGACCATCTTTCTGGTGAAAGATCTCAAAATTCTTCTCCGGTACAATCTAAAAGTGGCAGTTCTATGGTGGTCAGTTTTTGTAGTACTTCAATTCTCATAGTCATACATCTTTATGTATGTGTATATATATATATACACACATATATATATATATATGTATATGTATATGTATATGTATATACATATATAACCTTCCACTACTAAATTAAAAGCTCTTTGATAATAGGGTTTGACATAAAGTACACTCTTAATAGTTGTGTATTTATTTATCAGAGAAATTTGTAAACATACATGTAAAAGAGAGAGAGAAAGACAGAGATGATAGATGAGCTGAACTTTGAAGAAAGGTAAAGTCCTAAGAAGCAGAGATGAGAAAGAAATGAATTCAAGGAATTTAGCATTCAAAAGCTTTCAAAAGATACTCTTTTTTTCTTCATTAACGTAACACTTGGGAACAAACACACATGCCCCTTGAATCTAGCAGTTGAAATTTCACCTTGATTGTGAAAGAAATCACAGAAAGTAAAGTATTAGAACTATAACTAATGAAGATGTTTTGTGAAAAACTAACACAATGAAAGCAAAGAACAAGCTGTAGGTTCTTTTATACAATAGATTTTATAATATAAGAAATAGTCAAATCAATTCAATTAAATTGCATGTTTAATGCAAAATGATAGTGGGAGAAAAAATGATTGTAAAAGAAATTATAAAGTTTATTACATTTGATTTAGTACACCTCATTGACTTCATTTGGGAGGGGAGGTGTATAAGCATACAAAATGTATTGACCAGTTTTCCCATAAAGTTTAAATTTATTGAAAATGACAAAACTTTTAGCAGGGAATGATAATTGTGTTTTTTTTTCCTTAGAATTTTCTTAGTTTGGTGTCATGTTTCCCCCCCTTTTTACACTTTCCTCACCTTACTTCTCATTGCAATGTATCTGGGGGGAGAAGATTACCAAGGTAAAATTTTGTCCTAGAAATTTTCTCTTTATTGAAATAAAATCAAATTGTGGCTAAGGGACTCAGTTAAAAAACAAAGATTTGAGAAATTCTGTGGAGAATCTAGCATTTTCTCCTATATCTGGTGAATTTTCCTATGCAGATTTTTAATAAGAAAATTAAGATTTAACTACAATGAAACATTCCAATCATTCACTTATTTTTCTCATGTTTCTCATTTAGCTTCCCTAAAGAACCTCTAATTTATTTCTATAGTGATAATTATATGTTAATAAAACACTATGCCTATTATTAATGATATACTTAGTAGGGTTTTAAAAGGACATTGTCAAATAGCATGAATTTTTGAAGGAAGATAGCTTTGGCATATAATTTCTGATAAATTCAATGAAAACCAATAATTTAAAATTTTTAATTTTTAATTTTAGTTTTAAAAAAAGTTTTAAAATAATCAAATTTTGAATTAATAAATTGTTTTGGCAATCCCATTGACACTTTTCTATATTTATCCATCGGGATTCCCTGTTCCTTGATACATCAGAGATTCACCAAATACCAGAATTTTAAATGCCTTGTTTCATGATTATTTTTAGAACAACTAAGTTGACTTTTCTCTGATTTTTAACCTCATTTTCAGTCAATCATGGTCTTTAAAAAATATTAGGCAATAAATATGTGTTGATAAATATCCTAAAATTTTTTGTACATAATCTGAAGTCATGCTTCTGGCCAGGACACATTGACAATAAAAACAAAACAAAACAAAACAAAAACAAAGAAACAAACAAACAAAATTTTATCTCTTTTTTCTTTGCTTCTGACCACTGGCTACATTTCTCACTTCCTCCCTCTCCTCTATCATTCCTTTATCCCTCTCTTCCCTCATTGCCACCTTCCTTCTTCCTTCCTTCCTTCTTTTCTTCTTTCCTTCTTTCATTCCTTTGTTCGGTTTTCCTTTTCTTTCTCTCTTCTTTCTGTTCTCTCCTTCCTTCCTCCCTTCAAAAAATTTACATTTCAAATATTCTTCAGAGACATTTTTCATTCATATCTATTGTATGGATATAGTGAAAAGTAATCTAAATTATTTTGTAATATCTAGTTATTTTAACTGCCTTGCTACAATTTATGACAAAGCCAAAAATACAGCAATGTATTAAAGAAAAATATACTTAACATTATTATAATACTTGTTCCCTCAGACCCAACTAACAAGCATATTATCTTAGGTTCAAAGTTTGATGTTTAGCTTTTGGAGCCAAGTTAGTGGAGAGCACCTTTTCTCAAACCAACAGGAGATTAAGCTTCTAAACTGGTTTTGAAGTCAAAGAATCCACAAATATTTGGAGTACAACATATGTCTAGAAAAAGATACCTTGGAAGAACTTCATAACAGGTCTGTTTCAATTGGTCAGGGGACAGCCTGCCAAGCCCAGACCAAAGGAGACTGAGGGAGGAAGCCAGGGTGGGGAGTCAGAGCTTTGAAGCTTCCAAACACCTGTGAAGCTTCTGTCAGCCACTTAGACCACTCTGCCTTGGATGCAAGCAGGTAGTTTGGTAGATTTACCTTTTGTAAAAGACAAATTATAAACCATTGAGCCCCAGAAGAATGCCAGACCTAGCCACCATTACACAGCACTGGAAATCAATCAGCAGAACTGCCCCAGCGCAAATTAAAGCAGCTGTCACTCCTTTGCATTGAACAAAACTTAAGCATTAAAAAAAAAAAAAAAAACAAAAAAAAAAAAACCCTCTCATCATAGACAACTTTTACGTAGAGAGAGAGAACAGACCGCAAATCCTGAGGTTCCTAAAGACAAAGATACTCCAGAAGAAATCTCAAAGAGAAACATGATCTGGTCACCATTTCAAAAGGTTTTCTTCAAATATTGCATAAATGATCTTAAAAGAGAATTAGAAGAAAAATGAGGAAATTAAACGAGAAAATTTAAAGAAAGAATGGAAAAAGGATGCAATAAACAAAAAAAAAACTTCAGAACTATAATATGAAGGAAAAGATATTGTAAGCAGGCAGAAAGAAACAATTTAAATAGCAAGGAGCCACAATTAAGATTACCCAGAACCTAGCAGCTTTCACCTTAATGGATTGAAGGGCCTGGAATCTGAAATTACAAAAAGTAAAGGAATTTGAATTCCAGCCAAGAATAAACTATCAAGCTAAAATGTGCATTATCTTTCAGGGAAGAAGATTGATATTCAATGATACAGGTATATTTCACCTATTTCTAATGAAAAGAACAGAACTAAACAAAAGAATAGATGTTTACACAAAACTCAAGAAAATTATAAAAAGGTAAAAAAGGAAAGAACTCGAGAACTATATTTCTGTTATGGGTATACTTAGAGAATGTGGGTATAATTTGATTTTATTACAATAATATGGAAAAGAAGGTAGAACTAGAAAGTGGAACATACTGGAATAAGAGGGGAAAGGAAGTAAAATAAGGGAAATTACATATCACAAAGAGGCAAAAAACCTATTATAATTTAGGGAAAGAAGGGAGGGGAATGAGGATTGTGTGAATCTTACTTTCATCATATTTGGCTCTAACAGAGAATATCAGACATATCTGGTATCACAAAGCAACTTGTCTCACCTTATAGGGAAGTAGGAGGAAAACGGGGAAAGAAAGAGAAAGATTAATAGAAGGAAAACAGAAGAATTAGGGAAAAAGTGTAAAAAAAATGGAGGGGCATTAAAGGGTGAGGACTGTTTGAGGGAGGTGGTCATGAAAAGCAAAATACTGGGGAGGAGGGAAGGGGAATAGAAAAGAGAAAATTACAACCTGGGGTAAATAAGATGGCAGGAAATACAAAATTAGTTATTTTAACTGTGAATGTGAATGGGATGAACTGCCCCATAAAACAGAATCAGATAGTAGACTGGATTAAAAGCCAGAATCTAACAATATGTTATTTACAAGAAACACATTGAAAGCATAGTGATACATACAGAGTGAAGGTAAAGGGTTGGAGCAGAATCGATTATGTTTCAAGTGAAGAAAAAAAAAAGCATGGGTATCCATCCTGATCTCAGATCAAGTAAAAGCAATGATAGATTTAATTAAAAGAAATAAGAGAGTATAGGAATAAATAGGCTTTTCCGTAAAATTATTAGTAGCATCTACTTAAAACCATCAGTAAGGATCATATGTAATGGAGACAAACTAGAACCATTCCCAATAAGATAAGGAGTGAAACAAGGTTGCCATCTGTCAGCATTACTATTTAATATATTAGAAATTTTAGCTTTGGCAGCAAGAGAAGAAAAAGAGATTAAAGGAATTAAAATAATGAGTGAACCAAATTATCACCGTTTGCAGTATGATATGAGGGTATACTTAGAGAACCCTACAGACAACTAAAAAACTCTTAGAAACAATTCACAACTTTAGCAAAATAAATCCACATAAATCATCAGCATTTTTATATATTACCAACAAAGTTCAGCAGCAAGAGATACAAAAAGAAATTCCATACAAAATAATTGTCAATATTATAAAATATTTGGGAATCTGCCAAGGAAAAGTCAGGAACTATTAACAACTAAACTACAAAACGCTTTCCACACAAATAAAGTCAGACCTAGTCAATTGGAAAAACATCAAGTGCTCATGAGTAGGCTGAATGAATATAATAAAAATGATAATACTACCCAAACTAATTTACTTATTTAGTGCCATACCAATCAAACTCCCAAGAAATTATTTTACAGATCTTGAAAAAATAGTAGTAAAGTTCATTTGGAAGAACAAGAGGTCAAGAATTTCAAGGGAATTAATGAAAAAAAAAGGCTGATTAAGGTGGCCTTGCTGTACCAGATCTAAAACTATATTATAAAGCAGCAGTCATC
>JAJPUD010011810.1:20470-35173 GCA_023553655.1 Myrmecobius fasciatus
GTTTTTTTTTTTTTTCTGAGCCAAGGAAGAAGAAAACATATAATACTATCTTCAACTTCAACTTGTAGGAACTCTTCAATCAAATTTCAACTGAATGCACAGTTGAGTATATTTAGAGTATATCAATAAACATCTTACTATGCATTATGCTTAGCAACACATAATTTACCTTAGGTTGCATGCACACCATAGGCTTCCAGCACTCACGTCATGTCGGCTTGTACTTGATTACTCCATTATGGAGCTGCTAATTTTGATTATATTTTTAAACTTTATTTCCATTTGGTTCAAGTTTCAAATACAATAATATAGTGGAACATGTACAGGACTGAGAAGAGACATGGGTTCTAATTCTGTGTGTGCGTGTGTGTGTGTGTGTGTGTGTGTGTATCTCCAACCATATATCCATGCAAATAGATAGATAATGTATATATAAATAAAATATTCATATGTATTAATATATACATTATCTATATATTTACATAGATGGATGGATAGATAGATAAATATCAGCCCCTAATATGGAATGTGTACAAATTGTACAAATCTTGTATAAAGCTTAACTTCTCTTGCCAAGAGTTTCTTCATCATAAAATGAAGAGATTTGTAAGTGGATTTTCCTTCCAGCCCTAATATTTTGTGATTCTCCTTGGATGTTTTTGAGGGTGTGTGTATGTGTATACATATTATGTATAATTATATGTTATCCTTACATTATATATCATATATAGTGCAACATGTGTTATACATATATTATACATATAATCTTATCTCTCTTCATACTAGGATGAAAGACTTGGAATAGAAGAGGAACTAAATCCTGAAATATATAATAGTGGGAAGGAGCTGCATATTCTTATAATATTGAGGATCTGAGTAAAAGAAATATGTAGTTGTAGCCCATATTTATATACGTTAGCTGCTACTGCCTTACCAATTTAAAAATATATACATATATAGGTGTGTGCATATGTTACATATGTGTGTATAGCAATTCTCCAGCATGATTTTGATTATTAGAAATGTTACCATTATTATTTGATTTTTGCATTTTTGTATGTAATTTTCTTATTTTAAAAAGGAAAATAGCATCACTTTGGGAAAGGTATAGAATAGTTTAATTAATGTTCTTTCACTATTTCAAATTGCTTTTAGAAAATAATGGGGAAAATGTCCATTTTCTTATGATTCTCCAGAGTAGAAAAAATATTTCTATTGTAAAGACCTAGAATTTGGGATTCCTTTCCCTAATGTTCACTAAACATCCCTAAAGAAGATAATTCATGCCTACTTTAGTGGTTTCCTCCTCTACAAAATCTTAAGCATTGTTAAGCTTAGCAGAATGGTGTCATTAGACCCCAAATCCTTCACAATATCAGGAACTGTTGCTGCCAAAACTTAAATGATTTGGATTTAATTCAGTAATTTATAGGCAGATAAATATATAGCTTGTCACACATCAGGAAGGATAAGCCAAGGGAAAATGATAATTTTCCTTTACATATATACATACATATGTATATATATATATACATATATATATATATATATATATATAGTATTTTTCATAAAAATAATTCCATTCTTATAGTATTAAATGAAAGTACCTACTTTAGACTACCAAAGTTGACCTGTATTTCATCCTTTTTTCTAGCATTAGAAAGTGAATCATATCTATTTTATGAGATGTGTTGGAAAAAAGACCAAGGAAAACTACTTTCATGATGCTTTGAAATAATTTTCTTTAGGGCCTTGTGAGATTGACAGCCAAGTAGCAGGGAAATAGCAATGTTCTTTATTTGAAATTAAATAGAATACCTTGAAATCTATGAAATTGTCAGGAGGCTTTCTGAAAAGACATTCTTATGCATGCAACTGCAGGTCTACCTGTTGTTTTAATTTGTCTCTCTAATAATTCCCAGGAGTTTCACTTGGTTTGTATGTTGGAATAAACAGAAATGAATCAGGCCACTGTCTTCTAATATTAATACAAGATATGCTTTGGTACATTATCCATTACCTACTCTCCTTCAAGGTTGCTTTGATTTCATTAACCTTCACAATACTCCCATTAAAAACAAATATATTCACTCTATCACTTGTACCTGATTTCTTTAAACAATAGAATTATGCAAGTTCTAGTGATTTAAGATTTGAACAATGTTGTGATTTGTAAGGGCTTTTACCCTTTTCAGTAAAAGGCAACAGAATAAAATAATATTGAAGTAGTTTATGTTTGTTCCATTCTGTCACAGGAAAAGGCTGATCAATTTTCCATTAAACCTTGATTTTCAGGGGTTTATAATGTGGCAGTAAAACCTCAATCTGTCTTGTTGAATTTTTTTCAACAAGGCAGTTTAGTTATATTTTTTTTCAATAAATCATTTTATTTTGGAAACTATCTGGTTCAATATATATAGATATATCTGCTTGTGCAAAATGCAATAACAACTCTCTTGTAATGTATGTTTTCTTTAAATTAAAGGGATGGAATTCTGTAGTCTAAAAGCTATTATTTTAGACATTATGCAAACTGAGGAATATATTAGAAAGCACATGCAGTCATATTTGTCAGGTATAATCTTGAAAAATTTTGTGTCAACTTTTATTTTTTTAAACTTTTATTCTAATGATAAGGAAAAGGTCTAAAGAGAGATTATTTTACTTATAAAAAGAAATAATAATTATTTTGAGTCTACATCTTTTTTCTCAAGTTAATTAGGTGTCAGTAGGGACATTTTCTGGCTTTTGTAAAAGGAGCAGGCTGGGCCTACATTTGTATATATAATGTTCTCTGTGAGTCCCGACAGGGCCATATGCTGTTAAATTAAAAGAATAAAACTCTAAAATTCATTTCAACTTGCATCAATCTACTATTGCTTCCTTGTATTTAATTGGGCTCAGTAGCATACACAGAATATGAAGGCATGAGCAGATCACTTATAAAGGAATTCAATAGAATTCCAGAGTTCCTTATGAATATCCAGAAAACAAGCCCCAATGAACATTGTTGCAAAACTCCAAAAGTATAATCTCAAGGAAAAAATACTGCAATTTGCCAGACAAAAGTAATGCAAATATCAAGGAACAGTAGTCAGAATTAACCAGGATCTACAACAAAGGATTGGAGGGCCTGGAATACGATATTGTAGAAGGCAAAGGACCTAGGGTTGCAACCAAGAATCAACTATTCAGCAAGATTCAGCATCATCTTTCAGGCTAGGAAATGGAGATTTAATGAAATAAGAGGCTTTCAATAATTTCTATCAAAAAAAGCAGAATTCAAAAGAAAATCTACAAACATAGGACTCAAGAGAACTATAAAAAGATAAATGGGGAATTCTCTCTCTCTCTCTCTTAATATATATATATATATATATATATACACACACACACACACACATATATATATAATATATATGCATATATAATATAAAAAGTAAATATATTTTATCTTTATTTTATATATTATGTCTGCATTTATATATATGTGTGTGTGTGTGTGCATGTATACACACACACAGAATTTAAAGCTTAAATTGTTTACATCTGTAGATGAGAAAACAATATTTGTAACTCTTGAAAACTGTATCTGACACTGGGGCAGACAGAGGGGGGCATCACATGGACTAAGGGTGTGGTTGTGAATGGATTATGATGTGATGACATCAAAGAAAAAAGGCTTAAGGAGTGGTAAAAGGTATATACTGGGAAAAGAGGAAAGGTAAGGTATAATGGGACAATTAGTTCACACCAAGGGGCTCAAAGGGAAGGAGAGGAACAATGTCTGAAGCTTCATCTCATCAGTTTTGGTTCTAAGTGGGAATAATTTAATCATTCAGTTGACTATAGAAATTCATTTAATCTTCTAAGAAAGTAGGAAGAGAAAGAGGAAAAGAAAATGGAGAGCCAGGATAGAAGCTAGGGCAGAAACACTAGGAAAACAGGTAAGACAATGGAGGAAAGGTTGATAGAAGATAAACTAATGAGTGGAGTGGATTAAAAATAACACTACTAAGGAAAAGAGGGAGGAGTGATAGAGGATAAAGTAGTGGGTAGGATGGGTAAAAAATATAGGACTAAAGACAGGATAGAAAGAGAGAATATATATGCATATATGTATATGTGTTTAGAAAGAGAGAGTAAAAAACAAAATAGGAACAGAAATGACAGAAAAAAGAATTTTTAAAAAAAATTGCCATGTGCCCACATATTGTGTGCCCAATGGAACATCAGGGAGGATTTGAAATAAATAATAATAATAAATTTCCATTTGAAGAAACCATAGATAATGATGGGCATTATATTCATGAGTGTCTATCTTTTCTTTGATTCCCTGTAGTATATTTTGTTTTCTGCTGTGCAATTTTTTACTTTATTCGTTTCCCCCCTTTTCATCCCAACAACCTCCCCCAAGCAGGCAACAGTTAAACACAGATATATTTATGTATACATACATACATACACACTGGTACATATCTGCACTTTCACATGCATATAGCTATATACACATGTATCAATACACACATACTTACTTACACATGTATGTATATATGTAAATGTATGTGTATATATAGTATATAAATATATATTATATCTATATATACATATATATGCACATGCATACATAGATATGCATCTAAAACAATATTGACACACATCAATTTTGTTTCTTGATTGAATCTTTAAGTTTTACTTTGACTGAACTTAACTATTTTTAAAATAAATTCTATTCCTGATCCTTGTTATTGTCTTTGTGTATATATCTTATTTCCTATTCTTGCTAATTCTTATACTGTAATTCTAGTCCTTAACTTATCTTGCTGTTACTTAACCTCCCCAATCCATAGATGTCTCCCTTATATTCTTCCCTCTTTGCCTCCATTTTTTACTCTTTTCCCATTAATATACACACCTTGTTCTACTGGTGTTAATCTGCACACTTTTCTTTATCTCACCTTATTCTATTCTTTCCTCCATATGTTTTAATACATTTTGGAGGGTGCTATCCTTTTCCTGGTGTATGTATGTATGTATGTATGTATGTATGTATGTATGTATGTATGCATGCATGTGTACATACACATAAATATGCATATGCATAATATATATTTTTATATTTACAGATATATTAGTGTATGTGCATTGTTTGTGAATGTGTGCATATTCCCTATTTAACCCATTTCTGATATGAGATTTTCAGAACTATTAGCTCTTCTCCCCGATTTAATGTCTCTGCTTTAGTTCTTCCTCTCTGTCTCATTCATATAGCATAAGTAATATTTTTACTTTTCCCTGCAGTTTTGCTTTTTGGAGTCAGGCCATATTAAGTTTTATCCCAGTCTTTCTTTTGGACTGCCCATTTAATGATGTCAATCTTAAACATATGGTATACATTTCCACATATGAAACATAAACAATGTGTTCTTATTGAGACTCTTGAAATTAGTATTTAATGTTGACTCTTTTTTTAATTAAAGCTTTTTATTTACAGAAGATATGAGTAATTTTTCAGCACTGGCTTTTGCAAAACTTTCTGTTCGAAATTCTTTCTCCTTCCCCCAATCCCCTCCCCTAGATAGGAGATAGTTTATTATATGTTAAACATGTTGAAATATATGATAAATCCAATATATGTATACATATTCATACAGTTATCCTGCAGCACAAGAAAAATCGGATCTAGAAAGAGAAAAAAAAAACCTAAGAAGGAAAACAAAATGCAAGAAAACATCAACTCTGGCTCATATTCACATGCCACAGGTCTCTCTCTGGGTGTATATGGCTTTTTTCATCACTGAACAATAGGAACTGCTTTCTGCCATACTAGTTCACAATTTTCCCAGAAGTTTTAGTCAAATAGTGAATTCTTATCCCAAAAGCTGGGGTCTTTGCATTTGTCAAATACTAGATTGCTATATTCATTTGCTGTTTGTCCTGTGAACCTAACCTATTCCACTGATCAACAACTCTATTTCTTAGCCAGTACCAAATGGTTTTGATGGCCGCAGCTTTATAATATAGTTTTAGATCTGGCAGAGCTGGGCCACCTTCATCAGCACTTTTTTCATTAATTCCCTTGAAATTCTTGACTTTTTGTTCTTCCAGATGAACTTTGCTACTATTTTTTCTAGGTCTGTAAAATAATTTTGGTGAGTTTGGTATGATACTAAATAAGTAAATTAATTTAAGTAGTATTGTCATTTTTATTATATTCATTTGGCCTATCCATGAGCACTTGATTATTTTCAACTGATTAGGGCAAAAACTATTTGTGTAGAAAGTGTTTTTTAATTTAGTTCCTATAGTTCCTGACTTTCCCTTGACAGATAGATTCCCAAATATTTTATACTCTTGACAGTTATTTTGAATGGATTTTTTTTTGTATCTCTTGCTGCTGAACTTTGTTGGCAATATATAAAAATGCTGATGCTTTATGTAGATTTATTTTGTATCCTGCAACTTTGCTAAAGTTGTGAATTGTTTCTATTAGTTTTTTAGTTGAGTCTCTAGGCTTCTCTAAGTATACCATCATATCATCTGCAAAGAGTGATAATTTGGTTTCCTCATGACCTATTCTAATCCCTTTAATCTCTTTTTCTTCTCTTATTGCAAAAGCTGCTATTTCTAACACAATATTGAAGAGTAATGGTGACAGTGGGCAGCCTTGTTTCATTCCTGATCTTATTGGGAATGGTTCTAGTTTTTCCCTATTACATATGATGCTTGCTGATGGTTTTAAATATCTGCTACTGATCATTTTAAGGAAACATCCATTTATTCCTATACTCTCTAGTATTTTAGTAAGAATGGATGTTGGGGGGCAGCTAGGTGGCACAGTGCATAGAGCACCAGCCCTGAAGTCAGGAGGACCTGAGTTCAAATCTGGTCTCAGACACGTAACAGCTGTGTGACCCTGGGCAAGTCACTTAACCCCAATTGCCTCAGCAAAAAAAAAAAAAAGAATGGCTTTTGGATTTTATGACCTTCTTTTTCTGCATCAATTGAGTTAATCATATGTGTATTTTCTTAATTTGGTTATTGATAAAGTCAATTATGCTAATAATTGTCCTAATATTGAACCATCCTTGAATTCCTGGTATAAATCTTACTTGTTTATGGTGTACAATCATGGGAATGATTTTCTGTAATTTTTTTGCCTAACATTTTATTTAACATTTTTGGATCAATATTCATTAGGAAAATTGGTCTATAATTTTCTTTCTCTGTTTTTGTCCTACCTGTTTTAGGTATCAGTATCATATTTGTGTCATAAAAGGAATTTGGTAGGAGTCCTTTGTTACCTATTTTTTCTAATAGTTTATATAGCATTGGAATTAATTGTTCTTTAAATGTTTGGTATAATTCACATGTGAATCCATGTGGTCCAAGGGATTTTTTTCTTAGGAAATGATTAATAGCTTGTTCTATTTCTTTTTCTAAAATAGGATTTTTTAGTTAATTTATTTCCTCTTCTGTTAATCTGTCAATATTTCATAGCTATTCCTCCATTTCACTTTGGTTATCAAGTTTGTTGGCATAAAGTTGAGCAAAATAATTCCTAATTATTGCCCTAATTTCCCCTTCATTGGTGGAAAGTGCTCCCTTTTAATTTTTAAGACTAACAATTTGATTTTCCTCTCCTTTTTCTAATCAAATCAACTAGAGACTTATCTATTTTGTTAGTTTTTTCATAAAACCAACTTCTAGTTTTATTTGTTAATTCAGTAGTTGTTTTTTTTTGTTTGTTTGTTTTGCTTTTTACTTTCAATTTTATTAATCTCTCCTTTTATTTTTAGGATTTCAAATTTGGTATTTGATTGGGGGTTTTTAATTTGTGCTTTTTCTAACTTTTTTTTTAGTTGCAAGCACAATTCATTGATTTCCTCTTTTTCTATTTTATGCAAGTAAGCTTCTAGAGATAAAATATTTCCCCTTAGTACTGTTTTGGCTGCATCCCACAAATTTTGGCATGTTGTCTCATTATTGTAATTCTCTTGGCTGAAATTAATAATAGCACATTTCTCTTAACTTTTCCTCTAGGAATTTCCATGCTATACCACTTGGTGCATATATGTTTAGTATTGATACTGCTTCATTATCTATGGTACACTTTGTAAGATATAGTTTCCTTCCTTATCTCTTTTAATTAGATCTATCTTTGCTTTTACATGACCTGAGATCAGGATGGCTACCTGTGCTTTTTTTGTTCACTTGAAACATAATATATTCTGCTCCAGGCCTTTACCTTTACTCTGTTTGTGCCATTATGCTTTAAATATGTTTCTTAAAAAAACAACATATTGTTGGATTCTGGCTTTTAATTCAGTCTGCTATCTGCTTCTGCTTTATGGGAGAGTTCATCTCATTCACAGTCATAGTTAAAGTAACTAATTCTGTATTTCCTGCCATCTTCTTTATCCTAGCTTATCCTTTTCTCTTTCATATCCCCCTTTTCTCCTCCCCAGTATTTTGTTCTTGATGATCACTTCCCTCAAACAGTCCTCCCCCTTTAGTTCCCCTCCTGTTTTTTACACTTTTCCCCGAATTCTTCTGTTTTTCCTTCTATTAATCTTTCTATTTCTTTCCCCCCTTTTCCTCCTACTTCCATATAAGGTGAGACAAGTTGCTTTGTGATACAAAATATGTCTGATATTCTCTCTTAAATCCAAATCTGATGAGGGTGAGATTCATGCAATGCTTATCCCCTCCCTTCTTTTCCTCAATTATAATACATTTTCTTTGCCTCTTCATGATACATAATTTCCTTTATTTTATCTGCTTTTCCCTCTTCTTCTAGCATGATCCCTTTTTTACCTCTAATTTTTTTCATATTATCATAATAAAATCAAATTATACCCACATTCTCAAAATATGCCCATAACAGAAACATAGTTCTCAAAAGTTTGTTTCTTTTTCCTTTTTATATTCTTTTGCTTCTCTTGAGTTTTGTGTTCAGAGATCAATTTTTTTTTGTTCAGTTCTGATCTTTTCATTAGAAATAGGTAGCATTCACCTATATCATTGAATGTCCATCTTTTTTTCCTGAAACGTAATGCTCATTTTAGCTGGACAGCTTATTCTTGGCTGTAATCTCAGTTCCTTTGCTTTTCAGAATATCAGATATCAGGGCCTATATTCTTTAAGGTAGAAGCTACTAGGTCCTTGGTAATCTTAATTATGGCTCCTTGGTATTTAAAATATTTCTTTTTGGCTGCTTGCAATATTTTTTCGTTGGTGTGATAATTTTGAAATTTATCCATAATATTTCTTGGAGATTTAATTTTGGGGTCTCTTTCAAAAGGTGATTGGTGGATTCTTTCAATGGCTATTTTACCTTCTGATTCTAAAATATCAGGGCAGTTTTCTTTGATGATTTCCTGTAGATGATGTCTAGGTTCCTTTTTTTTTCAGCATGGCTTTCAGAAAGTTATATAATCCTTAGATTGTCTCTCCTAGGTTTATTTTCCAGGTCAATTGTTTTCCTAGGTTATATTTCATGTTTTCTTCTATTTTTTCATTTTTTGTTTTTGTTTGACTGATTCTTGATGTCTTATTGAGTCATTAACTTCCATTTGTTCAATTCTAATTTTAGTGTATTATTTTCTTCAGTCACCTTTTTAGCTCCTTTTGCAATTGGCCAATTAACTTTTTTGGTTCATTGCATTCTTTTTCCATTCTTTTTTGCAATGATCCTATTTCATTTCCTCATATTTATTGTAACTCTATTTTAGGATTCTTTATGCAATGTTCAAAGAAAGCCTTGTGAGATGGGGACCAGCTTGTGTCTCCCTTTGGGCATTTTTCTGGAGTTGCTTTACCTTTAGGGACCTCAGGATTTGAGGTCTGTTCTCTCTCTCCATAAAAGTTGTCTATGATGAGAGGGTTTTTTATGTTTTTTTTTTAATTTATTTTTAAGCCTTGAAGTCTGTTCAAGGCAAAGGAGGGACATCTACTTTAATTTGCCCTGCAATAGTTCAGCTGATTGATTGATTTCAGGTGCTGGGCAGTTTTACTGATTGATTGATTGATTTCCAGTGCTGGGCAGTTCTGTTGATTGATTGATTGCTTTCTGGTGTTGGGTAATGGCAGCCATGTCTAGTGCTCTTCTATAGCGCAGGGGTTCGCAATCTACCCCCCACAAAAGGCAGATCTGCCAAACCGCCTGCTTACACTCAGGACAGATTGTCCCAAGAGGCCCACAGAAGTCTCCCAGGAGTGTGGAAACCACAAGGCTCCTACTCTCCACTCCTGCTCCCTACCCTGGTCTCCCTGTGCTGCTGTCTGGATTCAGCAGACCACCCAATTGAAACAGATCTCTTCTGAAGTTCTTCCAGAGTATCTTCTTCTAGAAATGTGTTGTACATCAAATATTTGTGGATTCTTTGACTTCAAAACCAGCTTAGAGGTTTAATCTGCTGTTGGTTTGAGGGAAGGTTAGAGAAGCTTACAAAGAGTTATGTCTGCTCTCTACCAACTTGGCTCCACCCCTGGAAGTCCCTTGATGTTGACAATTATATATTAAATTTTCTTTTGACTTCAGCTTTGTTTTAGACAAAATCCTGAAAATATATGAGTACATTGGATGTTCATTTAAAAAATTCATTATGATACTTCACTCTGCTATATAAATATTCTGATGCACAGGCCTAAGCCTTTTGATTATTGATGTATATTATTATAGGACTTGTTTCTGTAAAGCTATCATGTAGCTATTTAGCATTTACTATGTGCTAGGAACTGTGTGAAGACATTTTAGAATTATTAACTCACTTAATCCTTATATAAATTCTGATGGTAAGTGCTATTGTTATCCTTATTAATAAATGAGGAACCTAAAATAAATACAGATTAAGTGATTTTTCTGGAGATACACAGATACAAAATATCCAAGGTCAGATATTAACTCAGATCTTCTTGAATTCAGACCCCTTGTGCCACCTAGATGCCCCCCTGTGACAAGTGGTATGATCAGGGTTAGATTCCATTTCTCCTTATTGCTCAATGAACTAGAAATCTAGAAAATTAGGTCCTAATCCTGATACTGCTATACTTACTAATCATGCAATCTTGGAAGAATCACTCAATCTTGGTAAGTCTCAGTGCCCCTATTTATAAAGAAGTCTATTGATAATATTTATAAATAATTATCTATAAATATCTAAATAGAATTATATCTATCCTGACTGTCTTTATTGCATAAGATAATACATTACCTACTAATTATTTCATGTTACCAATTTATAAATAAATAATCATTCACATTATCCCCCTGTATCTGCTTGACATAAATCCTGAAATAGGTAGAAGGGTTAGTTATAAACACCAGTTATTTAGTGGCATCAAATTCTAGACCATCAAAATAACTGGGCCATAGTGGTATTCTTAAACTAGGTTTATACAGATTTGACAGCACCTTCCTCTAAAATTTGGGCATATAAATTAAAATGACAACAACTATTGGGAATGGTTGTAATAAAAATTATAACAGGAAGGTAAAACACATATACATTAAAAGACCCATGTTTCAAAGACTCATAGTAAATATGATGTTTCAGTTTTGTGAATTTTATGAGCAATAATTACTATAGGGCTGAACTGGGGAAAATATCATTTTTATGTGGGATGCTCAAGGAAGGCATCATAAAAGTTGTCACTCAGTTAGTAAACAAACATTTCAAAAACACATGTGTCATTTACTCTGCTAAGTGCTGGAAGGTTTCCAAAGAAGTGGAATTTACATTAAATCTTGATGGAGGAATAGAAGAGAAGTGGATATTCCAAGTAGGAACAAAAGCAGTATGCCAAAGCTTTGCTTGGAAGTTAGCAGTGAAACAACTTGGCATATTTAAAAAAAAATTCTAATTTGGTAAGGCTATGAGGTAAGTTGAATTACAAATTCTAGATGGCAAGAGATGGGAATTTTTTAAAAGCAGATAAATTATATAATAATTGCAGATTTGAGATGGAATCCAGGCCAGGGTGGTCTGGGGAAGAAAGAGATGAGAAGCAGCAAGATGAGGAGTATATTGCCATAGTTCAGAAAATAAAGTCCAAAATTAGAAATGCAGCCACACTCAATGGAAGGGCAAAAGCATGTATATGAAATTCTGAGGGAGGAAATGATCATATTTTAGTGTCTGATTGGAAATTAAAGGTAAGAAACAGGGACAATTTGGCCTTCTAATCTGGGCTACAGAAAAATAAAACAAAATATAGACATGATACAATGGTGTTTGATGAAGGGATGTAATTTTAGAAATAAGTTAGACTTTCAAATTGAAAAAAAAATCTTTAAAACCCATTTTCTTCACATCATTTATGCTCTTGGGTCAGTTATGTACTTTATTATCCCAGTCAACAGAAATAGGAAAGTCTGTTTCATTTTTATTTCAGGTCAGTTTTACTTTGAGATTTCCATGCACTAGCACAAAAAGGAAAAACTTTATTGATTGGGGATGAAATAATTCTTACCTGGTATAATATTTCATCCTTGTCACATAGAGTACCTTTCATCTACAACTCTCATAACTGTTTTGGCAAATGGCTGCATATTAAAACAGATGGGTCCTACTAGGGCTCAGAGCTGTTCTTAGAATATTAGATTACTTAAACTCTCCATTTCAAAATATAACTGGGTATAATTGTGTATGAAGTTGTAGTATCTAGAGACAAAGTCATTTTAAGAACTAAAATACACAAATTGTTTGATTATTCACTTAATCTGTGACCCCCAAGAAACTCTCCAATTGTTCAGCAGTTGATTATTTGCATTGATAGAGGAAATTTTATCACTAGGAGTTGCAGGTCTAATGCAAAAAAAAAAAATCAGTTTTTTTTCTTAGATTGTGGTCTCTTTCTGATTAATTCATCTTCCAAGGATCAGCTCAGGGGTCATCTCCTTTTTAGCTCCAAATTAGTCTTCTCTCCACACGCCCCCCCCGAATTTCTCAAATCACTTTGAACATTTCCTTTGAACTTAACATACTTTCTCATTTATAATACAACTATTTATTTATAAACATGTATTTTGTCTCTTAGATATTTTGTTCTTTGGAAGTGAAAAGTTTTATCAGCTTTATTCCATTGTGATTTGTATAGGACCTAGCACCATAATAATATTTATTGAATTGAAAGGGATCTTATTCATTTCACTGAGCTGGTAGTTTCAAGCTGGTGAAATCTAGGAACTGCTCAGGATGACTATAAAACTCTTGAAAAGCTTGTTCTGTCTTCTTTTTTCTCCATTAAAAATGGATTTATAATACAATATTTAAGGCATATATTTGATTTTACATTAATTAAAATAATTTATGCAATATGATATTTTTGCCAGTCTCCATAGTTTTATTTATATGAACCAGGACAATGCCAAATAACTTTACACCTTAACTTACAAAGCACCCTCAGTTGTATTATGGTGCTGAAAACATTCTCAGCAATAATTCATAAGGGAAACTACAGATTACCTCTTCTGAAAGAAATCTAAATAGTCTATCAAATTTCCAAATACTCATTGTGCTTCTATTATTTACCTGTCAAAACCTGAGAAAATATGCTGTCTATTGTAATATGATTGTAGATAGATTGGTAGAGGAATTTCCAAGTGACACATAAAATTGCTTGTGTATCTCCTTTTCCTCTTCTTCCAGTGTTATCCCTTTTCTAACTAATTTCTTTTTCAGTTTATCATATCATAATAATCATAAAATCACAGTAATCATATCATAATCATAATGTAATAATAGATTAATAAAATCAACCCTCATTCTATAAGTCTCTATAACATAAATATTGTTCTCAAGAGGTTTTTTTTCTCCTTGTTACCTTTTTATGTTTCTCTTGTGTTCTGTGTTTGTAGATCAAATTTTTTGTTCAGTTCTGGTCTTTTCAGTAGAAATAGGTGAAATTCTCCTATATGATTGAATCACCATCTTCTTCCCTGGAAGATAATGCTCATTCTAGCTGAGTAACTTATTCTTGGCTGTAATCCAAGTTCCTTTGCCCTTCGGAATATCTGATTCCAGGCACTTCGATCCTTCAAAGTAGAAGCTGCTAGGTCCTGTCTGATCCTAATTGTGGATCCTCGATATTTAAATTGTTTCTTTCTGGCTCCTCGTAATATCTTTTCCTTGGTATGATAGTTCTGGAATTTAGCCACGATATTTCTGGGGGACTTCATTTTTGGGTTTCTTTCAGGAGGTGATTGGTGGATTGTTTCAAGGAGTATTTTGCCCTGTGGGTCTAAAATATCAGGGCAGTATTCTTTTATGATTTCCTGGAAGATAGTGTCTAGGTTCTTTTTTTCTTCATGGCTTTCAGGAAACCCTATAATACTTAGATTGTCTCTCCTAAATCTATTTTCCAGGTCAGTTGTTTTTCCTAGGAGGTATTTCATGTTTTTCTCTATCTTTTCATTTTTTTTTTGTTTTTGTTTGACTGATTCTTGAAGTCTTGATGAGTCATTCATTTCCAATTGTTCGATTCTAATTTTTAATGTCTTATTTTCTTCAGTTACTGTTTTTAGTTCCTTTTGCAATTGACCAATTACATTTTTTGTTCATTGCCTTCTTTTTCCATTTTTTCTAGTTTATTTTGCAGTGATCTCATTTCGTTTCCCCATGTTTCTTCTAACTCTCTTTTAAGATTTTTTATGCAATCTTCAAAGAAAGCCTTGTGACATGGAGACCAGTTTATGTCTCT
>JAJPUD010011810.1:40173-52615 GCA_023553655.1 Myrmecobius fasciatus
AGTTGGATAGGTTATTCTTGGCTGTAATCCAAGTTCCTTTGCCTTTTCGGAATATCTGGTTCCAGGCCCTTTGATCCTTCAATGTGGAGGCTGACAGATCGTGTGTGATTCTAATTATTGATCCTCAGTATTTGAATTGTTTCTTTCTAGCTGCTAGCAGAATCTTTTCCTTGGTGTGATAGTCCTGGGGTTTTAATTTTGGGGTCTCTTTTCAGGAGGTGATCGGTGAATTCTTTCAATGGTGATTTTGCCTTCTGATTCTACAATCTCAGGGCAGTTTTCTTTCAGCATTTCCTGGAAGATAGTGTTTAGATTCTTTTTTTCATAATGGCTTTCAGGAAGTCCAATAATCCTTAGATTGTCTCTCCTAGATCTATTTTCCAAGTCAGTTGTTTTTCCTAGGAGATATTTCATATTTTCTTCTAGTTTTTCCTTTTTTTGTTATTGTTTAACCAATTCTTGAAGTCTTATTGAGTCATTCACTTACATTTGTTCAATTCTTATTTTTAAAATGTTGTTTTCTTCAGTTACCTTTTTAAGCTCCTTTTGTAACTGGCCATTTGAATTTTTTGTTCATAGCACTCTTTTTCCAATTCACTAATTTTATTTTTCATTAAATTGGTGTCTTTTTCATATCTCTTTTGCAGGGCATCATATCCTTCTTGCAAGATATTGTATCCTTCTTGCACTGATTTCAATTTATTTTCCCATTTATCCTCCAGCTATCTTATGAGGTTCTTTATGCAATCTTCCAGAAAGGCCTTTTGAAAAGGGGACCAGTGATGGTACTTAATAACTTCCTTTGGAGTTTTGTCTAAAGGAACCTCAGGATCTGGGGTCATCCCTTCTTTCTCTTGATAAAAGCTGTCTATTGTGAGAGCTCTCTTTTGCTTCTTCATTTTTTTAGACAGCGTGGATGTCTCTTTAGGGCTTGGAAAAAAACAGTGGCTGAAGATCTTTGTCCTGGGGCAATATAATGAATTAACTTAAGGTGCTGGGCTGGTGGGGGCTAGGACTATGTCCAAATTACTCCTTAAACAAGGCAAGTCTGTCAGAACACCTGTCCCTAATCAGGGCAGAGTGTCCCAAATGCCTCAGATAAACTCCAGGTGTTTGGAGTTTGGAGTGTGGAGTTTCTGCCATGATGGGCTGAGCTGAGTTCCACCCTCACTTCTGGCCTATACCCGAGTCCACTGTTTATCCCCCTGCCTGAGTTTAACAAACCTCATATGAAGTTCTTCAGAAAGCAGTGTCCAAATATTGCTGGATTTGTTGACTTGAAGATCAGTTCAGAGGCTTATTTTATTGTTGGTTTGAGAGAAGATCGGAGGAGGACGCAGAGAGTCACGTTTTCACTCCACCATCTTGGCTCCGCCGGAGGTAAACAAAATGTTAGAAAACTTAGGTATGATAGATCTTTGGAGGAAATTAAATGGACAGAAAAGTAGTTTACTTTTTTCTGAGCCGTTCATGGAACTTATTCAAAAACTGACCATGTGTTAGAACACAAAAACCTCAAAATCAAATACAGGAAAGCAGAAATAGTTGCATTTTTTTTTCAGATCATGATGGAATAAATATCACATACAATATAAGGCCAGGAGAAAATAGACCAAAAAGCAATTAGAAATTAAATAATCTCATCCTAAAGAATGAATGGGTGAAACAGCAAATTACAGACACAATTATTAATTTTATCCAAGAGAATGACAATAATGAGACAGCATACCAAAATTTGTGGGATGCAGCCTAAACAGTAATAAGGGGAAATTTTATATCTCTACATGCTTATTTTCATAAAATAGAGAAAGAGAAAATCAATGCATTGGGCTTGCAACTAAAAAAGCTAGAGAAAGAACAAATTAAAACCCCCCAATCAAATACCAAACTTGAAATCCTAAAAATAAAAGGAGATATTAATAAAATTGAAAATTAAAAAATATATATTGAATTAATAAATAAAACTAAAAGCTGGTTTTATGAAAAAACAACAAAATTGATAAACATCTAGTTAATTTGAATAGAAAAAAGAAAGAGGAAAATCAAATTGTTAGTCTCAAAAATAAGGGAGAACTTTCCTCCAATGAAGAGGAAATTAGAGTAATGATGAGGAGTTACTTTTCCCAACTTTATGCCAATACATTTGATAACCTAAGTGAAATGAAGGAATATCTAAAAAAATATAAATTGCCCAGATTAACAGAAGAGGAAATAAATTACTAAAATAGATCCATGTTAGAAGAGGAAATAGAACAAGTCATTAATCAGCTCCCTAAGAAAAAATCCCCAGGACCAGATGGATTTACATGTTAGTTCTACGAAACATTTAAAGAACAAATAATTCCAGTATTATATAAACTATTTAAAAAAATAGGGAATGAAAGACTCCTAGCAAATTCCTTTTATGATACAGACATGGTACTGATACCTAAACCAGGTAGAACAAAAACAGAGAAAGAAAATTATAGACCAATCTCCCTAATGAATATTGATGCAAAAATCTTAAATAAAATATTAGAAAAGAGATTACAAAAAATCATTCCCAGAATAATACACCATGAACAAGTAGGATTTATACCAGGAATGCAGGGATGGTTCCATATTAGGAAAACCACTAGCATAATTAACTATATCAATAATTAATTGATATTAACTGATATAAATTAATAAAAAGATGATTATCTCAATAGATGCAGAAAAAGCATTTGATAAAATCCAACATCCATTCCTATTAAAAACACTAGAGAATATAGAAATAAATGGACTCTTCCTTAAAATAGTCAGTAGCATCTATTTAAAACCATCAGCTAGCATCATATGTAATGGTGACAAATTGGAAACATTCCCAATAAGATTAGGAGTGAAACAAGTGTGCCCGTTATCACCATTACTATTCAATATTGTACTACAAAAGCAAATTAGAGGAATGTAGTATAGATTATCTCTCAGACCTGTGGAGAAGGAAGGAATTTGTGTCCAAAGAAGAACTGGAAATCTTAATTGAACACCAGATAGATAATTTTGACTATATTAAGTTAAAAAGTTTTTGTACAAACAAAACTAATGCAGAAAAGATTAGGAGGGAAGCAATAAATTGGGAAATCATCTTTACATTTAAGGGCTCTGATAAAGGTCTCATCTCTAAAATATAGAGAGAATAGTCTCATATTTATAAGAATTCAAGCAATTCTCCAATTGATAAATGTTCAAAGGATATGAACAGACTATTTTCAGATAATGAAATTAAAACTAGTTCTAGTCATATGAAAAGGTGCTCCAAATCACTATTGATCAGAGAAATGCAAATTAAGACAAATCTGAGGTACCGCTACACACCTGTCAGATTGGCTAAAATGACAGGAAAAGATAATGATGAATGCTGGAGGGGTTGTCGGAAGGCTGGGACACTGATATATTGTTGGTGGAGCTGTGAATGGATCCAGCCATTCTGGAGAGCAATTTGGAGCTTTACTCAAAAAGTTATCAAACTGTGCATACCCTTTGACCCAGCAGCATTTCTATGGGGCCTATATCACAAAGAAATCATAAAGGAAGGAAAGGGCCCCACATGTGCAAGAATGTTTGTGGCAGCCCTTTTTGTAGTCACTAGAAACTGGAAACTGAATGGATGCCCATCAATTGAAGAATGGCTGAACAAATTATGGTATATTAATATTATGGAATATTATTGTCATGTAAGAAATGTGCAGCAGGACGATTTCAGAGAGGCCTGGAGAGACTTACATGAATTGATGTTGAGTCAAATGAGCAGAACCAGGAGATCATTATACATGGCAACACACTATATGAGGATCAGTTTTGATGGACATGGCTCTCTTCAACAATGAAATGTTTCAAACTACTCCCAATTGTTCGGTGAAGAAAGCCATATACACCCAGAAAGAGGAATGTGAAATGTGGACCACAACATAACATTTTCATGCTCTCGATTGATAGTTGCTTGCATTGTCTTTCCTTTATCTGATTTTTCTTTCTTGTAGATACAATGTTTCTTGTACAACAATAAGTGTGGAAATATGTATACATATATTCGATTTGTCAAGTATTTTAACATAATTAACATGTAGTGGATATCCTGCCATCTAGGGGAGGGGTGGGGACTAGGGAGGAAAAATTTGTAACAGAAAGCTTTGTAAGGGTTAATGTTGAAAAATTACCCATACATATGTTTTGCAAATAAAAAAAAATTAAAAAAAAAACAAAAAACAGCGATGTGATTCAAACCAGTTGCTATTGTTTAGCGATGAAGATCGTCATATACAGCCAGAGAGAATCCTGTGGGTACTGAGTGTGGACCACAACACAAAATTTTTAACGCTTTCTGTGAATATTTCCTTGCATTTTGTTTTCCTTCTTAGGTTGTTTTTTTCCCTCTCTTTCTATATATGATTTTTCTTATGCAGTAAGATACCTGTATAGATATGTATACATATGTTGGATTTGTCATATAATTTAACATATTTAGCATGTATTAGATTACCTGTCATCTAGGGCTGGGGGTGGGGTGAAGAAGGGGAAATCTTGGAACAACAACAAAAAAAAGTTTTTCAAAGGTCAGTGTAGAAAAATCACTCATATATTCTGTAAATAAAAAGCTTTTAATAAAAAGAAAATTATGCAATAAAATAAGCATTTGTATAACATAGTACAACTAAAAAATGATTGAACAAAAGACTGCAAATTGGCTATTAAAAACATTATTTCAGATAAATAATGAAATTATCATGTAAATTTCTTTTTTTTCCCTTTTTTTCTTCCCTCCTCTTTTCTCAATCTTCCCTTAAGATGGCTATCATTAGGCAAAAATAGGTGTGTGTTTGTGTATCTATATCTATATATCCATATGTATGAATGCATATATGTGTTTATATATGTGTGCATGTATATATACATATATATATACACAGGCACATATATATACACATACAGATACACACATAAATATGTGTGTCGGTGTGTGTACAGAGAAAGAGAGAGAGAGATGGAGGGAAAAGGAGAGAGAGAGGGAGAGCAAAATGGAGAGAAGGATAGAGAGAAAGAGAACGAGATTTGTCTAAAACTGTTCTATACTTACTTCCATTTATCAGTTCTTCCTCAAAATGCAGATATCTTTCTCCTTATGTACTCTATAGTTATTACTTTGGGTATTTATAATAGGCAAATAACTTATTTGCTCAAAGTTATTTTTTAAAACATTATTGGTGTTACTTTTTCCAATGTTTATTTTTGATTCTGCTCATTTCACTTTTCATTATTTCAAGCAAGTCTCTTTTGAAAATTATTGACCTCATCATTTCCTTTACCATTACAATCACTTACCACACATAAATATATTTCTTTAAAGAAAATATGTTGAAGATTCTGTCCATTAGCCACTCCCAAGTGAGGCTTGAGTAATCAATTGATACAGATTTACTAAGCATCTATTTTCTGGTAGAACTGTGCTAAGTAATAGTGATGCAAAAAGAGGCAAAAGAAAATCCTTCCCCTCCAGAGACATATATAATTGGGAATAGCTGAGAAAATAAATTTAAAAAAAATATGCAGTTTTATAAGTCAATAAACAATATGTTGAAACCTGTATAAGCAATTTGGTTTATTTGAGTTTAACACAATTGTTTTAAAGGATTTTGTTGAGCAAAACCCTAAATTTACATATGAAGTAACTGGGGTCCATAGAGAATGAGGAATTTTGTAATATTTAAAATGTAGAAGAGCTGAGCTTAGACAGGAGCTCCGGGAGATGTCAGGGACCCAGACTGGGACTCAGTGTGGCAGATTCTAAGCACCTGGGAAGTTTCTTGGGCCTCTTTGCCATGGTGTGGGCAGGTACTTTGGCAGATCTGCCTTATATAGAAAAAAAAAAAAAAACACTGCAAATACATGATGCAGCCTGGATAGCCCAACACCAAAAGTCAATCAGCCAAACTGCCCCAGGGGAAATTAAAGCAGATGTTGCTCCTCTGCTTTAAACAGACCTCAAGCTTTAAAAAAAAAAAAAGAACAAAAAAAAAAAAAAGAACTCTCACCATAGAAAGCTTTTATGGAGAGAGAGAAGGGCAGAGATCAGACAGGAGTCTCTGTAACCTCCTCTAACCTTCCCTCAAACCAACAACATATGAAGCCTCTAGACTGATTTTGAAGCAAAAAAAAATCCACAATATCTGGAGGACAACACATTTCTAGAATAAGATACTCTGGAAGAACTTTAAAACAGGCCTGTTTTAATTGGGCAGGTGGGTGGTCTGCTGAACCCAGATTGCAGCACAGGGACACCAGGGCAGGGAGCTGGAGCAGGGAGCTGGACCAGGGAGTGGGAACAGGAGTGGTACTGTTGTGCTTTTCACACACCTGGGAGTCTTCTGCAGGCCTCTTGGGCCAATCTGTCCTGATTGTGGGCAGGTGGTTTGGGGGGGTCTGCCTTCTGTGGGGGGTAGATTGTGAACCACTGAACCCCTGATGAGCATCAGACTTAGGTGCCATTACACAGCATCCTAGGGTGATCAATCAATCAGCAGAACTGATTAGCACCTGAAATAATTTAATCAGCAGAACTGCCCCAGGGCAAATTAAAGCAGCTGTCCCACCTTTGCCCTAAACAGACCTCACAATTTAAAAAAAAAAAAAAAAGAATAAAAAACCAAAAAGAGCTCTCATCATAGACAACTTTTATGGAGAGAGGGAAGAACAGACCTCAAATCCTGAGGCCCCTAAAGGTAAAGCAACTCCAGAAAAAGCCCCAAAGAGAGACATAAACTGGTCTCTATGTCACAATGCTTGAAGATTGCACAAAGAATCTTAAAAGAGAGTTAGAAGAGACATGGGGAAACAAAATGAGATCGCTGCAAAATAAAATGGAAAAAATGTAAAAAGAATGCAATGAAGAAAAAATATAATTGGTCAATTGCAAAAGGAACTAAAAACAGTAACTGAAGAAAATAAGACATTAAAAATTAGAATCGAACAATTGGAAACGAATGACTCATAAAGACTTCAAATATCAGTCAAACAAAAACAAAAACAAAATGAAAAGATCGAGAAAAACATGAAATATCTTCTAGGAAAAACCACTAACCTGGAAAATAGATCTAGGAGAGACAATCTAAGGATTATAGAGCATCCTGAAAGCCATGATGAAAAAAAGAACCCAGACACTATGTTCCAGGGAATCATAAAAGAAGACTGCCCTGATATTTTACACTCAGAAGGCAAAACACTTATTGAAACAATCCACCGATCACCTCCTGAAAGAAACCCAAAAATGAAGTCCTCCAGAAATATTGTGGCTGAATTCCAAAACTATCATACCAAGGAAAAGATATTAAGAGAAGCCAGAAAGAAACAATTTAAATATCGAGGATCCACAATTAGGATCACACAGGACCTAGCAGCTTCTACTTTGAAGGATCGAAGGGCCTGGAATCAGATATTCCAAAGGGCAAAGGAACTTGGATTACAGCCAAGAATAAGTTACCCAGTTAGAATAAGCATTATCTTCCAGGGAAGAAGATGGTCATTCAATGATATAGGGGAATTTCACCTATTTCTACTGAAAAGACCAGAACTGAACAAAAAATTTGATCTACAAACACAGAACACAAGAGAAACATAAAAAGATAAGAAAAAAAAACTCTCGAGAACTATATTTATGTTATAGATACTTATAGAATGAGGGTTGATTTTATGAATCTATTATTACATTATGATTACTTTGATATCATTATTATGATTTTATGACTATTATGATATGATTATTGTGATTTTATGATTATTATGATAAACTGAAAAAGAAATTAGAGGTAGAAAAGGGATAACACTAGAAGAAGAGGAAAAAGAGGTAAAATAAGGGAAATTACATCACATGTAGAGGCAAAGAAAACCTATAATGATTGAGGGGAAAAAAGAGAGGGGAATGAGAATTGGGTTAATCTCCATCACATCAGATTTGGCTCTGAGGGAATAATAGACATACTTATAAGGAAAAAGGAGGGAAAGGGGGAAAAAGGTGGGGGTCTAAAGGGGAAAGATTGCTTGAGGGAAGTGGTTATCAAAATCAAAATAGTAGGGAGGAGGGAAAGGGAATGAGAAAGAGAAAAGCATAAGCTAGGGTAAATAAGATGGCAGGAAATGCAGAATTAGTTATTTTAACTGTGAATGTGAATGGAATGAACTCTCCCATAAAGCGGAAGCGGATAGCAGCCTGGATTAAAAACCAGAATCCAACAATATGTTGTATACAAGAAACACATCTAAAACACAGAGGTACATAGAGGGTGAAGGTAGAAAGCTGGAGCAGAATCTATTATGCTTCAGGTGAACAAAAAAAAGCAGGGGTAGCAATCCTGATCTCAGACCAATTAAAATCAAAGATAGACCTAACTGAAAGAGACAAAGAAGGAAATTATATCTTCCTAAAGGGTACCATAGACAATGAAGCAATATCAATACTAAACATACATGCATCAAGTGGTATAGCATGGTATAGTAAGTGGTATAGCCTAGTGGAAAAGTTCAGAGAGATGCAAGAAGAAATAGACAGCAAAATTATAATAGTGTGGGATCTCAACCTCCCTCTCTCAGAAATAGATAAATCAAACCACAAAATAAATAAGAAAGAAGTTAAGGAGGTAAACAAAATGTTAGAAAAGATAGGTATGATAGATCTTTGGAGGAAATTAAATGGGGACAGAAAGGAGTTTACTTTTTTTCTCAGCAGTCCATGGAACTTATACAAAAATTGACCATGTGTTAGGAAACAAAAATCTCAAAATCAAATGCAGGAATGCAGAAATAGTAAATGTATTTTTTTCAGATCATGATGGAATAAAAATCACATGCAATATAAGGCCAGGAGAAAATAAACCAAAAAGCAATTGGAAACTAAATAATTTTATCCTAAAGAATGAATGTGTGAAACAGCAAACTATAGAGAAATTACTAATTTCATCCAAGAGAATGACTATAAAGAGACAACATACCCAAATTTGTGGGATACAGCCAAAGCGGTAATAAGGGGAGATTTTATATCTCTAGATACTTATTTGCATAAAATAGAGAAAGAGAAAATCAATGAATTGGGTTTGCAACTAAAAAAGGTAGAGAAAGAACAAATTAAACCCCCCCAATCAAGTACCAAACTTGAAATCCTAAAAATAAAAGGAGAGATTAATAAAATTGAAAGTAAAAAAACTATTGAATTAATAAATAAAATTAAAAGTTGGTTTTATGAAAAAACCAACAAAATAGATAAACCTCTAGTTAATTTGATTAGAAAAAGGAAAGAGGAAAATCAAATTGTGAGTCCCAAAAATGAAAAGGAAGAACTTTCCACCAATGAAGAGGAAATTAGAGCAATAATTAGGAGTTACTTTGCCCAACTTTATGCCAATAAATTTGATAACCTAAGTGAAATGGAGAAATATCTACAAAAATATAGATTGCCCAGATTAACAGAAGAGGAAATAAATTACTTAAATAGTCCCATTTTAGAAAAAGAAATAGAGCAAGTCATGAATCAACTCCCTAATAAAAAATCCCCACGACCAGATGGATTTACATGTGAATTCTACAAAACATTTAAAGAACAATTAACTCCAATATTATATAAAGTATTAGAAAAATAGGGAATGAAGGACTCCTATCAAACTCCTTTTATTATACAGACATGGTACTGATACTTAAACCTGGTAAAACAAAAGCAGAGAAAGAAAATTATAAACCAATATCCCCAATTAATATTGATGCAAAAATCTTAAATAAAATATTAGCAAAGAGATTACAGAAAATCATTCCCTGAATAATACACCATTACCAAGTAGGATGTATACCAGGAATGCAGGGATGGTTCAATATCAGGAAAACTATCAGCATAATCAATTATATTAATAACCAAACTAACAAAAACCATATGATTATCTCCATAGATGCAGAAAAAGCATTTGATAAAATCCAACATCCATTCCTAATAAAAACACTAGAGAGTATAGGAATTAATGGACTTTTCCTTAAAATAGTCAGTAGCATCTATTTAAAACCATTAGCTAGCATCATATGTAATATAGATATGTAATATGGATAAACTGGAACCATTCCCAATAAGATCAGTGGTGAAACAAGGTTGCCCATTATCACCATTAGTATTCAATACTGCATTAGAAATGCTAGCTTTGGCAATAAGAAAATAAAAAGAGATTAAAATAATTCATGTAGGTCATGAGGAAACCAAATTATCACTCTTTGCAGATGATCTGATGGTCTACTTAAAGAACCATAGAGAATCAACTAAAAAACTATTTGAATTAATTCACAACTTTAGCAAAGTTGCAGGATACAAATTAAATCCACATAAATCATCAGTATTTTTATACATCACCAACAAAATGCAACAACAAGAGATACAAAGAGAAATTCCATTCAAAGTAACTATCGATAGTATAAAATATTTGGGAATATATCTGCTAAGGGAAAGTCAGGATCTATATGAGCAAAACTACAAAACACTCTCCACATAAATAAAGTCAGATCTAAACAATTGAAAAAACATCAAGTGCTCTTGGATAGGTCGAGCGAATATAATAAAGATGGCAATACTACCTAAACTAATCTATTTATTTAGGGCTATACCAATTTGATTCCCAAGAAATTATTTAACTGACCTAGAAAAAATAACAGCAAAATTCATCTGGAAAAAAAAAGGTCAAGAATTTCAAGGGAATTAATGAAAAAAATGCAAATGAGGGTGGCCTAGCTGTACCAGATCTAAAACTATATTATAAAGCAGTGATCACCAAAACCATTTGGTACTGGCTAAGAAACAGAGCAGTGGGTAAGTGAATAGATTAGGTTTGCAGGACAAAATACTCAATGCCAATAGTAATCTAGTGTTTGATAAACCCAAAGACCCCAGTTTTGGGGATAAAAACTCACTATTTGACAAAAACTGCTGGGATAATTGGAAACCAGTCAGGAAGAAATTAGGCATTGACCCACACCTAACACATATACCAAGATAAGGTCAAAATGGATTCATGATCTAGGCATAAAGAATGATATTATAAACAAATTAGAACAATGTAGGATGGTTTACCTCTCAGACCTGTGGAGGGGGAAGGAATTTGTGACCAAAGAAGAACTAGAGGTCATCATTAATCCCAAAATAGATAAGTTTGACTGTATCACGTTAAAAAGTTTTTGTACAAACAAAATGAATGCAGAGAAGATTAGAAGGGTAGCAGTAAACTGGGAAACTATTTTTACATTCAAAAGTTCTGATAAAGGCCTCATTTCTAAAATATATAGAGGATTGACTCAAATATCAAGCCATTCTCCAGTTGATAAATGGTCAAAAGATATGAACAGACAATTTTCAGATGAAGAAATTGAAACTATTTCTAGTCAAAGAAAACGTGCTCCAAATCACTATTGATTAGAGAAATGCAAATTACGACAACTCTGAGATACCATTACACACCTGTCAGATTGGCTAAAATGATAGGAAATGATAATGATAACTGTTGGAGGGGATGTGGGAAAACTGGGACACTGATACATTGTTGGTGGAACTGTGAAGGGATCCAACCATTCTGGAGAGCAATTTGGAGCTATGCTCAAAAAGTTTTCAAACTGTGCATACCCTTTGACCCAGCAGTATTTCTACTGGGCCTATATCCCAAAGAGATCTTAGAGGAGGGAAAGGGACCCACATGTGCAAGAATGTTTGTGGCAGCCCTTTTTGTAGTGGCAAGAAACTGGAAATTGAAAGGATGCTCATCAATTGGAGAATGGCTGAATAAATTATGGTATATGAATGTTATGGAATATTGTTATTTTGTAACAAACAACCAGTAGGATGATTTTAGAGAGACCTGGAGAGAGTTATGTGAACTGATGCTCAGTGAAATCAGCAGAACTAGGACAACATTATATACAGCAACAAGATCATACAATGATCAATTCTGATGTACATGGTTTTCTTCAACAAAGATGTGATTCAAACCAGTTCCTATTGTTCAGCAATGAAAATAGTCATACACATCCAGAGAGAGGCCTATGGGAACTGAGTGTGGACCACAACACAGGATTTAAAGCTTTCTGTGAATATTTCCACGCATTTTGTTTTTCTTCTTAGGTTTTTTTCTTTTCTCTTTCTACATGTGCTGTTTCTTGTGCAGTAAGAGAACTGTATAGATATGTATACATATATTGGATTTGTCATATAATTCATCATATTTAGCATGTATTAGATTACCTGTCATCTAGGGGTGGGGGTCAGGGGAAGGAGGGGGAAAGCTTGGGAAAAAATGCTTTTTGTAAGGGTCAATGTAGAAAAATCACTCATATGTTTAGTAAATAAAGAGCTTTTAATAAAAAATAAAAGAGAGAGAGAGAGAGAGAGAGAGAGAGAGAGAGAGAGAGAGAGAGA